>JAQZBX010005236.1:0-57144 GCA_029593785.1 Cabassous unicinctus
GGGCTCCCGTCTACCACATAGGAGGTCCAAGGTTCGATTCCTGGGGCCTCCTGGTGAAAAGCAAGCTGGCCTGAGCAGCGAGCTGGCCCACGTGGAGTGCTGGCCCGCGCAGAGAGCTGGCGCAAGATGACTCAACAAAAAGAGACACAGAAGAGAGACAATAAGAGACACAGCAGACCAGGGAGCTAAGGTGGTACAAGAGATTGAGCGCCTCTCTCAACTCCAGAAGGTCCTGGGATCGGTTCCCAGTGCCGCCTAAAGAGAAGACAAGCAGACACAGAAGAATACACAGAGAGCAGACGACAAGTGCAAAACAACGAGGAAGGGGGAAAATAAATCTTTAAAAAAAAAAAAAAAGTTAGTATTAATAGTTAAAATAAGTGATTAGCCCAATGAAGAGAATCTAGGCAACATGTCTTCATTTCACAGCTATTTATTAAGCACCTACTGCATGCCAGGCACTGCTCTAGGCCCTATAGATTCAAGAGTGAGCAAAACAAACCAATCCCTGCTACTGTGGAGCTGGCATTCTGGCGGGGTTATCACTGGGTGGTCTTTTGCTACTACATCAACATCACTCCAGAGCCCCCTCATAAGAAGGTGAGGAGGACTGCGTACTGTATTTACAAAAAGCCGATGATGAGCGGAAAAGCACTTGGTGAATTAAGAGAGAGGACGCCTGCACCAAACGAGAGAGAGAGTTGCGCACAGCTGAAAATACAGCAGGCAATCCTGCCCGCCATTCCACAAGACAAGGAGTGGAACCCCGCGCGTGGCAAGATTGTGGAGAGAATCTACCCGACTTCCTGGTCCATCCTGGTTCCAGGACGAATCAACATGTGAGCATCTTCCCTGGCAGCCCTCTCGTTTAAACATGTCACTTCTGGTCCACGTGGCCTATAAATGCAAACCCACCCTGATAACCAAAGAAAGAGCCACTCACTTCAACATTCAAGGAAAATCTGTCCTTAACAAGTGACTTGAATTGTGAAGGGTACTTTTCCTTATATGTCATTTTCCCCTTTTAAACTGACTTTAGAATCTAAGCCCTCTCAAGATTAAGATTCAGTCCATTCTGCATTACTACGTTTAAATCAAATTTTAGACCCAAATAAAAGAATTCTGTCTTGAAGAATCTATGTAAGAAGAGATCTTGGGTAGTGGATGTGGCTCAAGCAATTGAGCTCCCATCTATTACATGGGAGGTCCCTGGTTTAGTTCCCAGTGCCTCCTAAAGAAGACAGTGAGCTGGCACAATGGGCAGGCGCAGCAAGCTGACACAACAAGATAACGCAACAAGAAACACAAGAAGAAAAAACATAATGAGAGACACAACAAAGCAGGGAATGGAGGTGGCTCAAGCAATTAGGCACCTCCCTCTCACATCGAGGTCCCAGGTTCAGTTCCCAATGCCTCCTAAAAAAAAAAGAAACAAGGAAGACAGACACAGCAAGTACAAACAGTAAAGGGATGAAAGAAAAAAATAAAATAATAAATCTTTGGGGGAAAAAAACAAAAGAACAGATCTTCACTCTGTACCGGGTTGAAGACTTTCCCCCCAAAATCCATGCTCACCCCAAATCTGTGAATGTGACCTCATTTGGAAAGCCCCAGGGCCTAATCCAGCTACGATGAGAACATACTGGGTTAGGGTGAGCCCTAAATCCAGTAAGATTGGTGTCCTTATAAGAAGAGGGAAATTTGGATACAGAGACAAACTGGGGAGAATGACACAGTGGAGAAAAAGGTGGAGATTCGAGTGATTTTTTTTTTGTCTCCAAGCACCAGAAGACAGGAAGAAGCAAAAATACATTCTCCCTCGGAGCTTCCAGAAGAAGCCAACACTGCAAACACCTTGATTTCAGACTTACGGCTTCCAGAACTCTGGGAAAATAAATTTCTGTTGTCTCAGGCCACCCAGTTTGTGGCCATTTGTGACGGAAATGAAAACACCCCATAAACCGCCCCCAAAACCTGTGAAGTCATGACCCAGTGGTTCCCATGGGGAAGCTGGTCCTTTGACCTCGGCCAGGCCGACCCCCCGCCCCCACAGCAGCGATCCCTCCCACTCACTTTGCTTGTGTACTTGGCGATATCGGCAGCGACATCGGCTGAGGCAGTGGCAATCGGCAGGTCAGCGTTAACGGAAGATGCGAGGGTACTCGTGGACCCCGAGCTGGTGACCAGGGGCGACGACTGCGTGCTGGTCACCAGGGTGATGGTGGACGTGGACGGGCTCTGCGTGATCTCCTTCTGCTGGACGGCTAAAAAACCAACGGCTTCTGGTTAGCCCACTACCGCCAAAGGACCTGGCCCAGCACAGCGCTGTTGGTGAGGAGGTGAGGCCCATAATACACGCCCCGCGTGGTTTTCTACCTTCAAGACATTCTGCAAATTGAGGCGTGTACCACCCCATCACCCTCCTTCTTGTCAGCTCAGAATGCTCATGAAGACAGAAGACTGGAACCGGAAATCCCAACCTCAAATATTCTGGATTCAGCTCTGCTCCCACCAACCCTTTAAATGGCAAGGTTGATCCAACTTTGCCTCTCCAGTCTTTCAAAGAGACATCCCTACCACCAAGATCACCTGGCTTCCTTTCAACCTCATATCCTGCTGCTCACTAGGATACACTCCTAAGCAAGTGTTTGTTTTTTTGTTGTTGTTTTTTAAAGGAGGTACCAGGGATTGAACCCAGGACCTCGTACATAGGAAGCAGGTGCTCAATCACTGAGCTACATCTGCTCCCCAATGACAGCTGGTTTTTCATTTGTTGTTTGTTTGTTTTTAGGAGGTACCGGGGATCACACCCGGGACCTCGTACATAGGAAGCAGGCGCTCGACCACTTGAGCTACATCTACTCCCCCAAGAGTTTTGATCAAAGTACTCAACTTCCAAGGATCTAGATGCAGGTTTTCCCATGGAATGGGATCCACATCAATGCTCACAAAAGCTGGGCCTCGCTTCAGCTCCAAAGGAGCCTCCTACACGGCTGCTGGGAGCTTGGAGTCTGCATGTTTAGCAGCTGGTTCTTGATGCTGGCTCCTCTTTTGAGTGTGGCTGATCTCTGGCTATTAAAGTGACCTTTGTTACCATCTTTTCACCCTACTTTTTCCAAAATAATGCCATGAGGTTCGGTCATGTGCACAAGGAAGCTTATACAAAGGAGTTCGTTGCGGCATGGCTTATGCTAGGAAAAAACTGGAACAACCTAAAACCTCATCCACAGGGGAACGCTAAGTCAACTATGGAATACTACGCAGCAGTTCAAAAGAATGAGGTACAGCTACAGGTACTGACATGGACGGACCTCCAAAACATGCTGATGAGTGGAAAAAAGCAAGTTTGGTACCATTTTTATGTTTTAAAAAAGGAAAAAAAAAAATATCAGTCTTTTTATGGGCCATACATATGTAAACATATATGCATGCATGCATAGAAAAGGAATCGAAAAGAATATCATAAACTGAAAATGGCAGCCTCTGAAGAAGGGAGGAGAATGAAATGGGAAGGGCGACCAGGACAACATACTTTAATATCAATATTTTGCCCCATAATAAGGAGAATATGCATGCATTGCTTTTTAAATGAAAAATAAAAAGACAAAAATTAAAAAGCAAATTGCAAAACTATTTAGAACAAAAAACAATAAAAACCCAGGCCACATGGAATGCGTAAGGCTTGCACGATACAATGGCCAGGAAACAAATGGGAACTGAGAAAAATAAAAGAACGTTTTTCTCCTGTTGATGTGGCAAAAAGAGCCCGGGCGCCACGGAGAACAGAGGGAGGGGCTCGGTACCTTTCACAGCCTGTCTGGTCTGATATCTCGTCCCCTGGGAAGACTGAGGCTGCTGCTGCTGCTGGCTCTGCTGCTGCTGGCGCTGCATCTTCTGCATGTGCCACTTTTGGGAGGACGTTTGAAACTTACTTGATGAGTTCCACACGACCCGCTGCACGGCCGGGGCAGTCTCCTTCGGTAAAAGCGGCCTCTGCTTTTTCACTGGGCTTCCCGTGGCGGCGGCGGCTGGAGCCGTGACCGTGGACGTTGTGCTGGTGGTGGCCGTGACCCCGGCCGTGGGAGTTTGGGAGGAAGAGCGGGTGAGAACCGGTGTTTCGGGGGGAGACTGGCTGCCCGCCGTAGTGGATGGTGGAGCTTTACCTACAACTGGAGCCAACATGGGGGGAAAAAATTGGAGTTGACTCAGGTTCGACTGCACAATACCAGAATGTTCTGGGTGAAACTAACCCAGGCTGAGTGAATTCAACACTCCACGTACACCCCCCAAGGGGGGCCCATTCTCACTCACTGCGCTCAAGCTACTTCTGCAGACTCTTCCATCTCAAAGAGTACTGGCCTCCTTTACTAACCCCTTGTTCACACCTAAGGCACAGGTCAAGGCCTCAGGGAAGGGGGCCAGGAATGAGATGGACAAGACCCAGTCCTTGACCTCAAGGAGCCCACCACCTAGCGGACAAGGCAGGAGATGTACAGAATGGCTGCAAGTGTCACGCTTGAAAGGTTAGAAATTGTAAGCACCTTGAGAAAGACCCAGCTCAAGTCAACCCAGAGATTAAGAGCAACCATTTGGCTGGGGAACTTTTAAAGCATGTATCCCAAAGAACCGAAGGCTGGCCCAAGCCCTGGGCCACTCAACCACCCAGAAAGAAAAGGCATCCCTTTCACTTCTCCTGATTCCCTCAAGGACCAAGTCTTTTTGTAGAACTGATATAGCCTTACACCTGCTGCTTCTTGCTTCCTCCCTTTTCAACAAAGGGAGCTCGGCCCCAAGGCCACAGCCTTCACTTTCGGCAACACAATGGTATTTATGTAGACTTCTGTAACATTGTTTTGTTTTTATCATATTTATTCCTGCCACCATCTTCACGTAGAGCGAAAATACTGGTTTTCCTACTGAGTGGTGGTCAAGTTTAAGTTTAAAATTTAGAGTTTAATTTTTTTTTAATGAGTGAGTTGACTTAATTAGAAATATTAAAGCCAATAGCATAAAGGCAAGACTTGGAAATGGCAAAAATAATGAATGTGAACAAGTTTGAAAAACACTGCCAGATGGAGCACGTCTTCTTGGAGGGGCTGGGCTATGAAGGGTAGGTAGGGGTTCAGCAGGAAGTGAGAATCTGGGTGGGTGGGAGGGAGCAGCAGCAGCCAAGGCGTGTTTAGGAACAGGGAGCATCTGGGGAAGTTAGGGCAGGCGGTGAGGAGGAGTGGCTGGAAGGCAGGTTAGAGCCAGAAGCACCCAACGGCGAGGAGGGGGTGACCACGGGAGTGCTTGTTTGTAAAAAGGAAAAAAAAGAAGGGGGGGTGCTGGTCATCACTGCGGAGACAGGATGCCCAGGGAACACACGTGGACCACGGGTGCAAGGCGGCGTCCCTGCTCTTACAGGCTGCACTCTGACAGCAAACACTTTTCAATAAGGGCGGCCCTGTCTTTTTTAGGGTTCTGTCACCAGAAAAGACATGAGCTTGATTATTCCAGGAAAAGGATTCTCAGTGAGCTAACGGTTATGGGAAGCCAAGGAGAATGGAAAGAGACACGCTGACTATTTAAAGCCTTCTCGGTGGTTACCACGACCAGCTGGCCTCTTTCTCCTCTGGAGAGAGTTCAGCCAAGCTCAGGGCAGAAGCTTTGGCAGCTGGAAGGGGAACCAGTGCTGCCATGCAGAGCCCGGATCTTTCCTGGGGTGCCATACCAGACACTGGATACATCCTGCCTTTTCCAGGTGGAGAAGGCAGCTTTGAGCCTCCTTCTCCAGGCACTGGGGTGTCCTGCTAGTCTAGGGACTTCTAACCTCCAGAAGCTCTTTCCAAGCCTCCTTCTCTGCCAGGTGGGCAAGAAAGGATAATATTAATGTGATGGTGGTTAGTGGCTATTAATGAATTAATTAGCTAGCCTCGTCCCCCTGTAGGCAAAGAAAGTCATCATCTGGCTCCTGATTTGCAAAATCAAGGGGAGATGGGTCATTGCTCTGCAGTGGTCAGAAATGGCTCTTATCCAAATAAGAAACTAGAGTGGGCAACCTGAGAAAATTCCAGGCTTCCTCTCGAGGGATATCATTTAGACACTAAAATATTTTAATTCTGAGGTTATATGAAGCAAAAAAAGAAGCTATAGGAAATTCCAAAGTCCTGGAAGTTCAGAGTTTATAATCAATCACCTCCAGCAAGGCGGAAAAAAGTACGTGTCTTAAAGGGTCTGTACCCCAGAAGCTGCCCCATCAATTAACCTACTTATTTCTAGTTTATCACTGTCTTGTACACAAAGGGACTACATTTTCAAGAATAGAGATAGCATCCCCTTTGAAGAAAAATGGCAATTATTGATGTTATAGGGTAAGTATAGCAAAGAGGCCCCTTTGCTTCTGTTCTGAGATTATTAATGCTGTCATATTCGAAGTATAAGCTGTATTCTTTAATGAAGGTAAGTCAAAGGTCACGATCATGACACACTCCAAAACGCCCTTGACTTAATAAACTTCAAAGTGAAAGCACTCTGTTGAAAAGATACTCTCTGCAGAGTCTGACATAAAGTCAATTCTAAGACCCAAACCACCATCAGGAAGCTCTGGATTTAAGCCTTGCCCCAATCCCCAGGAAGCTGCTCCAGCTGAATTGTGTTTCAGAAGCAGATCTTCAGCTTAACCGTATAGCATACACTCAGCTAGGAGTCTCCTTCATAATGGGGCCCTGCAAAAATTTCCTTCAGACATTGGCGTGAAGAAAAGTTCTGCTTTTTTAATCACCTGGAACACTTTCTGTGTACTTTTGTTTTGGTTTGGTTTGGTGTTTTGTTTTGTTTTGTTTCAGGAAAATATGAGCTCTTTTAAGGAACTGTGTTTACCCTTTTTGCTTTGCCAGGCTAGGAAGCTCAGAGACAAAATGGAAGCACAACTTTGCTAACCCTGAAGGCTCTGGTGGTATGTCTTCCTGCATACAAACTTTCCCCAGACCTCTCACTTCCCTTTTCACCAATTTATTCATGTACATCTTGTTCCATGGTTATATATTCTAGCTAATTTATCACACATCCTTTCTGGAAGAGGAAGGTACATAAAATCAATCAATCTAAGTAAAAGATCTGCTCCATTAAGAAAAGAAAAATACATCATTCACAGGAGCATTGCCATCTGCACCCCAAAAAGCCTCATAGAATAAATCCTAGCCCTACTGTTCTCAGCAACATTGGAAATAGTCCCTCAAATCCTAATCTACGACAAATCTGATTCTTCAGAGGCCTTCCATAATCCATTTTACAGATTAATAAATGGAGACTCAGGGATGGAGTGATGGCCTAGCCTCCCTGACCCACTTAATGGCTTCTCTCTCCCCCTCTATTCTACCACTCAAAGACATCACATCCCCTTTTGGGGAACTGTGGGAATTCTCTCTCCATACAGCTGAGAAGGGCTCCTCAAGTTGAGACAATCCAGCTAGAATGATTCTCAAGGTCCATCCCCGACATGCTTTAGCAGTCAAGCTAAGGCATTCTCAAAGGACACCGATTCGCACCCTACTCAAGGGTTTGGTAGAGAAGTTAGACACACGTTCCCACTGAAGGGTTTCCCAATATGCCTGGTCTGTGTCAGGCTAGAGGCAGCCACCGCTGGCTCAGTAAAGAACAGCAGCTCTGGAAGGACTGCTAAGATTCAGGCACTGGTTTCTCAATTGGGGGAGATTTTAGCTCCCTCCCCATCCCCCGGGGCACTGCAATGTGTGAAGACATTTTTGAATGCCACAACTGGGTGGGAGCTTCTGGCATCTAATGGGCAGTGACCGGGGATGCTGCTAAACACTCTCTAATACACAAGACAGTTTCCACACACCAGAGAATTGTCTGGCACAAAACATCAATAATGCTGAGGCTGAGAACCCCTAGACTGGAGTCAAACGCATGTATGGTGGGCGCCAATCTAGGTACCCACCGTACAATGGCCCTTCAAACTACAGGGCCCCAGGAACCACTCAGCTCTCCACTGCTGGAACCACCCACCCAAATGATCTCATGTGCTCGAAAGAAAATGTGCTTTGAGATGCCTGGGCAGCAGGAGGGGAGGAGGGGGTGTTGAACCCCCAGAGACCTTTGACCTGAATGTCTACATGTTGACAAACACGTTAGGGAATTGGGTGAGTGTACTGGGGGGAAAAAAAGTTGCTCAGGCTAAAAATGACTTGACCATTCAAAGCAACTAGCGTTTTCTAGGTGACATTTTTCTTCACTCAAAATCCATCATTTGGGGGATTAAGTAGGTAAAAGGCGGGTAGGCCTGGGCTCTAAGCCCTGGTCCTGGTTAGTAACAAGCTGCGTGACCGTCAACAAACCACGTGTTTTTGGAGGGTTTCAGAACTTAGGATGATACGACTGTCAGGTGGAATTCTAAGCTAAATTAAAAAACCAGAAACTGATACAATAACTTACCATCCTGCTTGGGAGATGGTTCTTTGGGTTCCTTCTTATTTTTTCGACCCTCCCGCCCAGAATGGTCTTCTCCCAAATCTATGACAAGTTCACTCTCTGAATCGGAGTCCAGGCCCAAATGCACTGTTGGGGAATCTGTCTCGTCTTTTCCCTTCAGTTTATCCTTTGTGGGATGAGGCGATGGTTTTGCCTTTTCTGAAAAATCCTTCTCAGGCTCTGGGCTGGCCTTTTCTCTTACTGGCCCCGGATCTGCCTTCTCGCTAGCTGGCGATGTGCTTTTCAGTTCCTCTTTTATCTCCCCTGGGTTTGTCGGTTTGGGCTTTTTTTTAACAGCAGATGGCTCTTTGTCCATCCGACTCCCCTCTTTGTCTTCTGCATCTTCCGGCTCGTTCTTGGACTTCTGCTCATCATCGCTGATATACTCACTATCGCTACTATCTGACTTCTCGGAATCCTCCGAATCGCTGTGCTCTACGGCTGTATAAACATCTTCCGAGATTTCATTTATTCCTAAATTCAAAAAGAAAACCCAGCATGTGGCGTAGTCACAAATAAAGAGCAAGACCAAAAATGCAAACATTTTCCACGCCAAACGCTGGAATGGAGAAACACATTTCAAATTGCATCATATTGGCCAGGTGGAGCCGTGAGCTACAGCTGCAACTGACTAGGGCAAACAAGCAGAACTGGTGTTAGTTAGGGTAGGGTTTCCATTAACACTCAAAGAAGGCAGGGGACCTGGCGAAATGAATTTTTAGATTTATGCAGAGCTGCATCTTTGCAACACTGATAACTCTTCATCGGGATATAGAGATTAGGAGGGCTGGAAGGGACCACCAGAGAAAAGCTGTTAAAACTATCCATCTGGGGGCAGAGGTGGCTCAAATGCTTGGATGTCTGTCTTCCATATGGAGAGACCTGGGTTCGATCCCTGGGACTTCCCAGTAAAATAAAGAAAAATATAGAAGGCACATGGGCCGCCAGGCCCCGCGCGCAGGCGTGCCAGGCCCCACTGAGCCACGAAGTAAGATGATGACATAACAGGAGTGTGTCACAAGGGAGAGCCAAGATGAGACGCGCCAAAAAAACAGGAACTGAGGTGGCGCAGGTGGCAGAACGCCTCTCTCCCACATCGGAGGTCCCCAGGATAGGATCCTGGTGAAGACTGAAGGAGAAGGATGAGAAGAGAGGGCAGGAAACAGAAACAGACACAGAGAATTGCCCAGCGAATGGACACAAAAGAGCAAAAACTGGGACAGGGGATTTAAAAGGATTTAAAAAGTAAATAAATAAATCTTTAAAAAAATAAGAAATAAATAAAAAACACTATCCATCTAACAGAGTAGTAAATGGAGACCCAGACACATGCCCTCCAACACAGGGCTCCCAACTCACCACTCAGTGCTTTGCCCTCCCTCCCAAAGTGTTTAAGTACTTTACCCCTTGTGCCTAAGGCCTCAAAGAAATAAGCCGAGGTCACAAACTTAAAACCCAAAAGCTACATCTGGCCAGCAGATGCATTCTATTTGGGAAGCACTGTTCTGGACCAAAGAGATTTTTTTTGTTTTTGTCTTTAATTTGTTGTTGGCTTTTTAATTTTGCATTTGTTGCCAGCATTCACAAATCAGGAAATTTCAGGTAGAAATCAGGATGGCCGGCTTCTCCTGAAAGAATGGAAGATCTGGCCATGCTGAGTCGCCGTCCTGCAAGGACGCTGCTGCCCCCCTGCAGGCAGGCACATGCTCGGCAGGTGACCCAGGTGCTCCTGCTCCCTGCACTGAGGCAGTCAACTCACTGCATCCCACTGTTCTGCTGCTTGCAATGGGGTCTAAAGGAGGGTCACCTATTTCTACGTCTCTATCAAAAGGGGAAAATACAAAAGGGCAGATATTCCATATGTGCGTGCACAACACACACAAGTGGGAAAAGCATATTTCTAGCAAAAGGTTCATTTGTTTCCTGCTCCCGGTAATGCATCAAATCTCCTGTCATCAGGCTATAAGTAAATAATACTTTATCTCCTAGAATTGTGATAATGGGAAAGCCCAATCAACTCTTTGTACGGTCGTCACTCTAGAGCAATCGCCACCACATGTCCTGGTGAGCAGGGTCATTGTCCCAACTCAGAAACTGAAGGGAAACTCATGGAAAGCCAAGAGCCATGAACAGCCCAGAGCATAAACAGCAGAATCACCAGTGAGGTCTGTCCACCTCTACCAGGGCTCAGTGAAAAGCATGAGAAATCAAAATTCAAAAACCTAGATTCTTGGTCCTAGGCTTGACCTACTGGCAGCTAACTAATGGTCAAACCCAAGAGGGACAGGCATGACCACACATGTGACAGCAAAAGCTTTAGGTACAGGAGTCCAAAAAACAGAAATTCAAATTCTGGCTCCTCCACTATTATTAGACGTGTGGCCCGGACTGAGTAGCCAACCCCTTTTCGCCTGCAAAATGAGGTTCATTATAGTATCTGCCTCCTAGGCCAAAATATGCACAGAGATTAGCATAGTGCAGGGTGCATAAGAAGCACTTGGTAAATGGCAACATTAAAATTCCTAACAATAATAATAAATCAAAAGAGTGAGACCAGCTGCAGGGAAGGACCAAGAGAGATTTAAATGGCCTGCCACATTTCACCCACACCACTTCATGTCCTAACCCAGGAGGCCACCCAACAAGGAATGCTCTCCTCTGGACAGCCCCAGATGACCTCTACTTACAGCTCCTTTCTCATTCGAAGGCCAGAACAATCATCAACACCTTAAACATCATTGGGCATGGCTCTCTCTTCTGGGGCTTTACTGACTCATTCAACAAATATTCTAGAGCATCTGCTATGTGCACTAAGGCCAAGTGCCTTGGAGAAGGCAAATCCTTATGAAACAAAGTCCCTGCCCTCAAGGAGCTTTCAGTCTAAATTGCGACAGATACCCCCACACAAGGGGACCACCGATGCCTCCAAGCAATAAAGTACCAAAGGAGACCAGCAGGTGGGAAAGGCTGTCAGAAGAGACTCCCTGGAGGAGGTGAGCCCTGAGCTCAGCCTTAAGGAAGAGCAAGATTCAGAAGCGCAGGTGAAGGCAGGAAGCATGGGAGAGAGCAGCTGGGAGGGTCTGTGCGCGGAGATGGCCAGTGCAGAGAGCGCAGGGCTGTGTGTTGGACATTTCTGGAATATACTCGGGACGGATGTTTGGACACTGGCATATGCTGAGAGGGAGAACAGAGGCCAACCTTTATATGCTTTTCAAATCTTCTGAGCAACTGCATCTCAAGTTCTCAGGCTGCCTCAACCCATGAATAAGCTCTGGTCAGTTCAAAAAGCCCTTCTAAAGATTTAATTAGCAAAGCTGAAATATTTTGCCACAAGGAGAAATATATTTCAGTTGAAGAAACAATTCAAGGTCTAAGCAGCTATTAAAGGCAGCCAGAATTCAATCCTTATTCCATCTAAGTGGTATCCCTACAAAGAATAATAATATTAAAAGCAGAGAAACCTGAAGACTTACCTAATTGTGCTTTGCAACTCTCTATCGTCTTGTCGAGATTTAGTTGGAACCTGCTGCGAATCTGCCGCTTGGGAGAGACGAGTGGGACAGGGGTGGACTGCTGCTGGACAGACTCACTCAGCTCCTTCAGATCCATCTCAGCTTTGCTTCGATCTGGAAGACACCATTACACCTTTGTAAGGCCAGGCACGCGGGGGATGGTCAAATCATGCCCATCCCTTGGCTTCCTCCTCCCAAGGCCAGGGCAAGACACTCATGTTAGGATGCCAGGAGAAGGCGGGGAGCAAAACGTTATTTGTCATTTGTCCCAAGTCTATCATCTGCTCAATGACATGAGGTGACTTGAAGATACTGGCCCAAATACATTTGGCAGATTTACTGAGTCTACTGAACAATCGTCTGGGTTGCTTTCCATATCTGAAATGCACAATCCCAGCCAGATGGTTCTGTTTGCAGAACTCAGCATCATCAGTGATCCTCGAAAGCTGAAGGTTACGGTAATACGCTCAATCTCAATATCACCAGATGAAGTGACAGTGAGCCTGGCCAAAGTGTGATTTTCACTCCAGGTCCAGGTTACAGACGGTTGTATCTGAGAGAGACAGAGCCCCTCCGACAACACTGATAAATGGGGTTACTGGCTCCCCATTTACCATAGAGGCTTCATTTTCCACTCTGAGTCAACCTAGTCTAGAGTTCAAACTAGAAGAGGATGGGAATACTTCAGGCAAGCAGCTTTTCCGGCCAGTCTGCTAGAATGATCTGGGCTGACGGTATCTAAGGAAATGTGATGAGATTGGTCCTGGATATTAAACCTGTGTTTAACAGGTCCACCCAGGTACGAGTCTAAGCTCCTTACCAATAACTCCCAAGCAAGACATGACTGATGAGAATGAGGTCCGGAGGTTCCCAGCCCTGCCCTTCTGCTCTCTGGATAGACAATGGGACCAGAATCCAAAAGCACCAATTATTTGTATTTCTTGAATTCATTTCCCACCTCTTATGCTGCCTCCTCTAGTGCCCCAAAAACATAAGAATGGGAAAAAATGAAGGTGACTGCAAAGGTACAGAAAGCAGTGAGACACTTTGGGGGAGGGCGTACTTGCCTGCCACCGTCTGGCACCCTGTCCAAACTATGTGGGGCAGCTGTCCTCCCCAGCTGATCCCAAAAAATAGGTCAGAAAGCACGTGGCGTCTGGACCAACAGACAAGAAGGAAAAGCCACCTCCCAACCTGTTCCTATCAGCTGTGAACCAGCCCCTCGGCCTTGCCTTTATCTTCCTCTCCCTGGTACCCCACCACCCCAAAATCCAACATCCTTTCCCAAGACTGTTCAAAGAGGCCACGGGATCTATTCTGAGTGCTGGGCTGGAAGGGCTGTTCAAAGCCTTCACCCTCTCCCCTTGGAGTTTTGTTTTGTTTTCCAACATAACCCACGTACATTCCCCTTCTCCCAGTAAAGGGAGTGTCCTCTTACACTGCACACCCAGAGATCAGTTCCCTTAAAGTGACCGGATGCCAAGAGCCTCTCCAGACCAAGCCATGGGTGACCAGAAGCAAGGAACTTACTACGACTGGATTTCATCACCATAAGGACATCCCCTCCCCACCCCGTGGGAAGATCAGAAGAGTTCTTTAAGAAAAACATACTTGGAGGTTGGATCCCCTAGGAGCACCCAGAAATGAGGGCTCAATGCAAGCAGAAGCTCCCATCCTTGCAGTTCAGGAAAAAAATGACAGACAAAACCATATCCGAGTGTGCTGGTCTGGGGCTCTCTGAAGGGGCCAGCAGAGGCAGGGCTGCCCCTTTCACAATAAAAATTATTTCCTATATGAGTGCAACAGTGATAAAACAGCAAAGGGGGAAAAAAAGAATAAGGAGCAGAGAAACAAGAGAGAAAAGCCAGATTAAAGAGCAGGGCAGTACGTAGGACACAGAGACTCAAGAAGAGTTGAGCTGCAAAATTGACAGCAGAAGGGGAAGGACAGGAGGCTGCTTTCACAATTGAGGAAGCTCACCTGATTCCAGAGGGGAAAGAGCATTTTCAAGTACCAAGACAGAAAAGAAGTATTTTACAAAATAATTTTCCACGAGAGGGAGGGAGATTGATACTGCTCATCAGAGTCCTCAATAACATTCCTATCTGGTTAACGGAGTCCACACAGCAGTTAGCAAAAAAACTGTCTACCATACCAGGGTCAGCAAACTTTCTGTAAAGACCCAGAGAGTAACTATATCAGCCTCTCTGGGTCATACCATGTCTCCTGCAAAAGCAGGGTGTGTTCCAATAAAACTTTATTTACCAAAACAGGTGGGGGCCAGATTTGGCCAGCAGGCTGTAATCTGCCGACCTCTAGACTAGACTGGTGCAGTGAGTCCTAACCTTGGCTGCACAATGAAATCACCTGTAGAGCTTTAAATAATACTGATGCCTAGGCCCCACCCAGCCACCTGCATCCTCCCCCAGATTCTGATTTAACAGGCCTAGAGAAAGGCCTGGGTAGCTGGCCTTTCACAAACTCACCAGGTAATTCTAATTAGCAGCTAAGATTGCAAATCCCTGTATTAGACCGACCTTATTTGTGACTGAAGAACACTCACTATTTGCCTAAGCTCCTGTTTCTGCATTAATTGCATCACTACTCTAAACTTTAGGGTTCATCAAAAGAAACATTACACCAAAATGATCTAGTTGCACATGTGTGTGTACATCTATTTGCATGTGTACAGTAAATACAATCACTTAACTTTAGCCTAAAAAGACTGAACTCAGGCATTTTCAGAATCAAGAGGAATGAAGAAGGTAAAGCACCCCATTTTACAAAACAGTTTCTCCGGTCAGTAAGCTACCACTATGCTTATGCTAAGAAGAAACCAGCGAAAGTCAGTGAGCTGGAAGCAGGTCCCTAAGAGCCAATGGTTCAGGGAATAAGCCGAATGTAATTATCTTTCTCAAACTTTTGGCTGCATTTTCACTTTCCTCTCCTCCACAAGGAGAAAAGAAGGGCTCCGTGTTCTCATTTAGCTCACAGTAGCTTATCAGGACTTCTTCCACCCCTGCCCTTCCATATCAGGAATATCTTCAGAATCCACTCTTGCTGCCAACATTGTGAACTTTTCAGCTGATATGAAGACAACTTAAGCTATTAATGGAAACCGGGGATGAAAAATACCCACGCTACAGAAAGACGCATGATCTTACGTTTCTAGAGAGAGCATAAATCAGAGCAACTGCTTTACAGGGCAATTTGGCAATATTTCTCAAAAGGTCAACAGCACATGGCCTCTCACCCAGTGACTCCACTTCTAGTAATTTATTCTATGGATATACTCCCACACATGTGCAAAACGGTCTGTGTGCAAAGGCTCTTCATTGCAGCAATGTTTTCAACAGCAAATACTGGGAAAACAACCTAACGTCAATAAACAAAGGCCCTGGATACATCAGTTACAGTTCTCTTTTAAATGAAATAAAATGCAGCTGCTAAAATAAAACTGAGGCCAAACTCTACACATGGATACGGAAAGCCAAGCTGTTAAATGAAACAGAAAGCATAGATGGGTAGAGCATATTAGCATGGGTGTGGAGGAGAGAGAAGGAAGGGGAACATAGACACATGTGTCTATCTTGGAGTTTCTCAACATGGGCACATTGACATTTTGGGCTGAAGAATTAATTCCCTGTTGTGGGAGGCCATCCTGTGCACAGTAGGATGTTTAGCAGCATCCCTGGCCTCTACCCACTAGATGCCAATAGCAACCCACAACCCAGTTGTGACAATACTAGTATCTCCAGACCTTGCCAAATGTCCCTGGACGCAAAATCAGCCAGGATGAGAACCACTGGTATGTATCTAAAAGATCTCCCCAAGGAAACTAAAGCAGGTGACAGGGGTCACCTCTGGGGAGAGGGTATAGGAACAGGTGATTAGAAGTTACAGACAGGCTGGCTGTTCATTAAATGTCCTTCTGTACTTCGAAATTTCTTTTTATCACATGCATTCATTACCTATAAAAATAAAATAAGACTTTTTAAAGAAAAATATAAGCGTTTCTTTTTCCGTTTAAATATAAAAAAACTAAAGGTCTATCTCCTTTGTTCTGAAGCTGTAGGCAAAATTCTAATAGCTGGAGTTCCAGGCATCACAAAATGGCAGCTCCTTCAAGGCAACGTTTAGAAAGGAGACCCTAGGAGATGCTATCTCATCAGTCAAAGCCAACCAGAACTCTTTGCCACCTCACTCACTCGCTATCTCTGAAAAGAAAACTTGAGAAAATATATGGAAATCAGGACCCCCAGCTCTGTGCCTGTGCTCTCCAAGAATGCCCAACTCCCAAGGTATTGCTTTATGCACAGAAAGCAAGGAGATCACTTGTCAGAGCCAGTGGAGAAATAAACAAGCACAAATACTCGGGTTTGACAACTTCCCACCGCTCCATCGGCATCCTCAACAGAGCATCAAAGAACGTCTTTGTCACCAACAGGACTTTTGAACTGCTGAGTTTGCTCAGCCCCTAGGAGGCTGAGAGGACACAGGATTGCCAGAGAAAGCAAACTGAAGTCTAGAAGAAACAAAGAGTGTGGCCCTCTCCTCGCCTAGTCTCGCAAACTTATTCTTATTTGTAACCACCGCCCAGTCAAAGACAGGGCCCTCAGCCCTCCACCAGGGCTCAGCTCATTGTTTCAGAGAAGAGGAGAGAAGAGGCCCAAGGCGGCAAAGGAGGTGCCTGGTGGACTGGCAAGGGGGTGAGAGCCGGGCCTCTGCACAAACCTTCCCCCGTCACACGCCGTAACGAATTAGGAGTGGTTAAAGGGAAGCGGCTGTGGCTCAACTGGTTGGAATCATACCAATGATTCGGTTCGATTCCCGGGGCCTCCTGGTGAAGGCAAAAAGACCTGCACGCCGTGGTGAGCTGACACAGCAAGATGACACAACAAAGGGAGACAAGGAGACACACACACAAAAACGCAAAGTATAATGGACACAGCAAGCACAAGCAGCAACAGGGGCGGGGGGATAGATAGATAGATAAATAAATAAATAAATAAATAAATCTTTAAGGAGGAAAAAAAAGAGTGGTTAAGTAACCAACAGAGGATCCGTGGGCTTTGCTTTTGTACTTTTGGTTTTGTTTGGTCCAAGTAAGGTTTCTTGTTGAGACTCGTTCCTCACTTTCAAAAATCAGAAGAGTTCACGTAAAATCTGGATTTCTCTTTTTCTTGAAAAGTCAACGAGCCTGACAACACAGGCTCAGTTTGGAGGGAGGTCCGGAATGGCTGCTTCTTCAGAAAGCCCACTTTGTCCTCCACACTATCACCCCTATTCTAACTGCCCCTTCCTCTCCCTAGCCCGGTAGCAGGGCCAACTTATCCGACAGCCACAAAAGGCAGCGTGCCGCGGGCCACAAGGCCTAGCATGGCTCTGCCGGGAGCAGTTCAGTTCAACTGTCCTAGTTAAGAGCATCCGCTTCGCAGATGGTCTAAAGGTCACACCCTACCACAAACCACTAGCAACCCTGGGAAGGGAACGTTGCTTCTGGATGCCTCGGCTTCCACTTCTGTAAAATGGGGCTATCTACCTTGAAGGTGGTTGTATTTTTTAAAACCGTTTTAATTCACAGATGGTAAAATTCTCTTTTTTGCATATACAGTTGAATGGGTATAAACACATGCATAGATTCAAATAACCACTGCCACAAAAAGAATACAGAAAAATTCTATCCCCTGAAGAATCCCATCCTGCTTTGTAGTAAAATCTGACCCCAATCCATAAACCCTGGCAATCACTCATCTATTTTCTGTCTTCATAACTTTGTCTTTTGTTACCATAATAATTTTGTACTTATTATCTTTGGCACCCTGCTGTTTGTGTCTGCATGAAAGTAATTCCATGGACGATAGACATAATCAGGCCCCACAAAGCAGTTGCTCAGTCCTTGGGCAATTGGTCGAGAATTATTTAGCATCTTCCTCTACTTTCAGGCTTTTCTACCCAGCCAGGGCACTTCTATGTGGTCCTGAGTTGATGCTCTTCCCGTAGGTAATAGAAAACCCAGCCCACGAAATGCCCACGTTCCCAGTGCTTTCATGCCCACTGACAGTGAGGATTGTGTCCAGGGAACTGATAGAGCTAGCCAGGGGGCTTCTGCACTAGGAGGGCCTGGGACTCCACCAAGCTCACCCTCTGAAAAACACACACACAGCAAGAAGAAACCTTTCACTCCTGCCGTGCGTCAGACAAACCAAAAGACCCACGGAGTCCTGAAGGTGCCCTCATGCGGCCGCCTGCTTGAGGGGAAGAGCTCCTTCTTGCCAAGCATGACTGGCAGAGAGGAAAAGGCATCATGAAAACGCCTCTGCACAGCGTTTCTTTTCGGGTTGGGAGGGAGAGGAGGCTGTGAGAAAGCAGACCACATTTTTGGGAGCAGTGAATGCTCCCCAGGCCCAGCAAATGGTCCCCCTTCCTTCGAATGCAGAATTCCCAGTTAATCTGAAACCACCTTGACTGACTACATGCGGGTCACCCCGAGAGGTGGGCCCTTGACCCAGGGTGGAAAAGGTGCTGGCCTCCATGGAGAAACTGAGGCTCTGCATTCTGGGCACCTGGATCTGCCTCTCCAGAGGTCAGTTTCTCCATCTGAAAAGGGCACCGCAGCACAAGATGAACTTGAGGTGCTGACCACAAAAGGCTGTGAATTCCCATGTGACGGTCGTTCCACTGGGCTGGCCGCCCCCCGTCCCTCTTTCTGAAACCCTCTATGCTGGAGGCTTCCGGGGCAACTTGCTCCTTGGTTTTGCTAACTCCTCGCCCACTGCTCCTTTGCTCACTTCCCCTCTTCCTCCTCTCCACGTGGTCAAGTGTCCCAGGGCCCTCAAAATTTCTTGATGCTCCAGGCCAAGGTTTCTCAGCCTCGGCACTAGTGACATTTGGGGCCGGATGATTCTTCGTTGTGCGGGGCCGCCCTGCGCGCTGCAGCGTGTTCAGCCGCATCCCTGGTCTCCACCCACTTAGGTGCTAGCAGCCACCCCCTCCAGTCGTGACAACCAAAAACGTCTCTGAACATTGCCATCTGCATCGCCTCTTCTACGCATGTGGCAACCACCATGAGAAATAACATAGCAGCCAACTTCTCTGTAGCTCCTCCTATGGCCGACACTGTTCCAATAAGCCCTTTGTGCCTATTTATTCACTTAATCCTTAGGAGAACCTGTGAGGTAGGTCCTTTTATTGTTCTCGGGATGCAACTCAAATATCACCTCCTCCAAGAAGCCCCCTGAGACCCCTCCCCATCCAAACGAACCACCCCTACCCCTCAGGACCCCTGTCCTAGCAACGCAGTTTGCCTTTAAGCACCCATCACAGTGTTTGTTTACCTGGATTGCTGCCTCCCTCTCTCTAGAACCCAAGCTCCCTAAAAGCAGTGCTCGGCTGACCTGCTCCCCACTCCACCCCCCCGCCTAGAGGAGGACACGGCACGCAGGAGATGCGCAACAGAAACCAGGGCTCAGGATGGAATCAATCAGTAAACTATTAATTTCATAATTGGTTATTTAACATTTCCAGTGCCGATTTTTGCTGAAAACTTTGGCCTGGGGCAGTTTTGTTTATAACTACCAACTGAAACCCAACTGTCACAAAACATCAATTCAGGGGATGAAGACCCACATGAAAAAAAGAAGAAAAAGAAGGGAATTAAGGGAACAGTACATCACAGCATACTACATGTAGGAAGTTAAATACTGATTCATAAAACTTGCTTCCGTGACTTCTAGGCATGCATTTATATTCACATATGTGAGAAATGGGTTACTGAGAGTCCAGGGCAATTCAAGCTCCAAATACTGGCCTAAGGTACTTTCAGATAAAACACTTTTCATGTCAGCAAGCCCCAGGGAAGCCCTTACTTGTTCCTTTTATTGATGGCTCTTCACCTTCATTCACTGTACTTTTGACATTTATTTGCATACGGAAAAGAGTTCAAAGTTCAAGAACCACATGCAAAAGAGGACATCACAACTTGCAAAAATATTAGTGGTTCCCACAAAAAGATACTTTCAAAACTTCTGACTGACCAAGATTAAGATTCAGGATGCTTCCAGTGGTGGGAGTCTTGTCCACTTTCGTCATGACTGGTGGTGTCGCTTGGGGAGAGAAAGGTTTCGGGCTCCCAGATAAACTCCCTGCTTGACCCGTCTTGGTGGAGGCTGGTGATGCTGAAAAAGTATATAATTGTTAAGAGACAGAGTTATAAATAAACACATAAAACAACATTTAGGTGTGGGGTAAAGGAAGAGTGGAGAAATTGTGAAACTGTATTGGATTTCAACAAGGCTACCATAGCACCCTGGGATAGGGCAGGCAGGGGAAGGTTAGCCATTTATTCTCAGCAAAGGGCTTTAACCCAACATTAAACCGTTGAAACCACAAAGGATGAAAGCCTCCCCAGTTATTCTACTAAACACAAAGCCCTAAGACAAATCGGCTAAGCTGCCACTAAAATTGGTTTGGCCCATTCATGGGTATAAATCTCAAAATAAATAGCGATTAAACCAGCCCCCACCAAGTCCAGATGCTGGGATGGGGAGCTAGGCTTACAAGTGGCATCTCATAAGTTTGTGGGAAGACGCAAGGCAGCTCACATGGCCACCAGCACCTGCTGTGACCTGCTCCACCCCTGGGGAAATCTCTGGCTTCTCATTTCAAAGACCCGTTTCTTGTTCTCCAATGCTGAGTGAAGCCAAACCCAGTACCAGATGGAGTGAGGAAAAGTTGGTAAATTATCTCCCTCCTTACTGTGTTTCAAACTTTTACAAGAGAATAAGGAGTTAGGGCTCCTCTGCCTGGGGCTTTTAAAAGTATCTTTAAACTATCTCTCATCTGCTCCTCCTCAGCCTCATTTCCCTGGGGTTAGGGGAGGGAAGACGGGAAACCAAACTACTTAACAAAATGAAGCATGAAGATGAGCCAGTGAGGCCCCTGAAAGATCCTTGAGCTCAAGCCCCTTTGCCCTCCCAGCTCCAAATTATCAGGACGGTCCTGTCCAATCCTCCCAAGCCCCTTTAGAACTAGCTGGCCCTGGCACAAATGACAAAATGGCCGACCTTCCTCGGGCGAGCAAGAAGCATCTACTCTGAGGTGATCTGGCCGTTAAGTGAAAGCTATTGTTGGCAAAGGAATTAGGAATCCTTTGAGGCAGATGAGATGAAACAAGAATCTCCATCTACTCAATGGGACTACCGAAGTCCTCGGACACTTTGGGGAGTGCTCGCCTCAGTTTCCTCACTTCTCAAATGGAGATACGCATTTAATAATGCCTGGAGACATTTTTGGTTGTCACAACTGGGGGGTGGGGGATGGGAGGGAAGGTGGTGAATGCTACCGGCCTCTAGTGGGTAGACCTGAGATGCTGCTAAATATCCCACAGCGCACAGGACAGCTACCCACAGCAAAGAATTAGCTGGACCCCAAATGTCAATAGGGCCGAAGCTGAGAAACCCTGCTCTCAACATGGGGATGAAGTAGAGGTGGCTCTAGGATTCCTTTTCCTCATCTAGAAATGAGGAGGCTACGGATTAGATTAGCTATTGCATGTCAACTGGTGTTTACCAGCTGCTCAATAAAAATTAGAAATTATTTTGAGAATTAAGCTGCGAAATACAAAAGTAAGTATGACTCTAAGGATTAACAGAATGCCTGGTCCAGCACCTGGTAAACAAATACTTCCACAATTGGGGACTATCATTATTATTACTAATATTACCACTGGTACTATAACAGATAGGACTAAAGTGCCTATTACAACAAAGAAACAAGAATAAATAAAAATAAAGTCATTTTAAAAGACCTAAAAAAAACCTCAGTATTACACACACACATGCACACACACACACATAGTTTAAGTATTAGGATTTTTTTAAATCCTAATACTTAATCCATAGGGATTCACAGTGGCTCAAAAGATCCACATAATACATTCCCATGAGGATCAAAGACCAGGGCTTTTCTAATTGTATTCACTTAAGTAAACCGTAAGCTAGGTCTTATTGGGAAGGGTCCTACTATGCTAGCTACAGCACTGCTTGGGACCTGCAGGGAACTTTGAAAAGGAAGCCGAAACCTAAGGGGTAACAAAATGTACCCCCAACATGCTGTTGTGTGAAGAACTCAACAGAGAGAGTCCACGTTTCCCTGCTTAGCAGGTCAAGTTACAAAAGCAAAAAGGAGGCTGGCAGGCAGGTAATCTAGCACAGCCCTTGCCCCACTTGTGGTCTTTGAGAAGATTTTAGTAAAAACACACATCAACTAATTTCTTTTTTTTATTATTGTGTGTATATATTCATGGGTACCAAAATGAAATAAACAACTGGAGCAACAAGCCTCTGATTTCATAGATGCAATTTCCTGTGTAATTAAATTTAAGCACTGAGATTTAAGAAGCACATTCTAAATTTTTTTTTTTTTTTTTTTTTTAATTTTAAACATAGTACTTGGATGTGGCAAGAACAAGGTGGCAGGGAAAACACTGGTCTCCCATACAGCCTGGTTACCTCTCCACACAGCCGGTAAAGAAGGGCCACACTCACAGGCATCTGGGGAAAGCTTCAGAGAATGAGAAAAGAGACAGCCACCGTGGGGCCGTGTAGCAACACGTGGGTCCCAAGGTGCAAAACTGCCCTAAGCGCATCTCCCTACGAAGTCGAAGTCATCCACGCTCACCCCTGCATGCCACTGCCCTCCCCTCCTCTCCAGCGTTTGAAAGACCTTGTCCCGCCTCATCTTCCCCATCTCGGTTCATGCTATGACTGTCCACCTGGCTGTTCAGTCCAGACCTACCTTGTCCAGCTCAATTTCCCATCTACTCTCATGTCCCACCTTATCTGACTCTTCAGCAAGGCCTCTACACTCCACTTCCAAAATACATCCCAGATCTCTCCACCCCCACTGCCGTCACCCTGGTCCATGCATCTCAACAGGGACAACATGCATGCCCCCCCAAGGGCATGAAAAGTGGTTCTTAGGGAGCATAGAGTTAAATGGCAGCACACACACCACCCCCCAAGATATGTCCAATGCCCTAACCCCAGAACTTATGAATGGGACCATATTCGGAAAAAGGAATTTGCGGATGTAATTAAGGATCTCAAGATGGCATCATCTCGGACGAGGGTGAACCCTAAACCCAATGATGTGTCCCTATGAGACAAGGGGAGGCAGCATGCAAAGGCAGTGGGCATGTGGAGACGGAGGCAGACACAGGCGCTCCGAAGCCCCGGGTCGAGGGCTGCCGCCACCAGCAGCAGCTGGAAGGCACGCAGAGCTGAGTCCCTCAAGCCTCCTCCAGAAGAAGCCAACACTGCGACACCTTGATTTCAGACTTCTGGCCTCCAGAAAATGAGAGAATAAACTCCTATTGTTTTAAGTCACCTAGTTTGTGGTAATTTGTTACGCCAGCGGTAAGAAACTAATAAAGGAGAAGAAAAGAAAAATCTTACTTTTTTTATGTATAAAGCATGGATATGCATACCTAAGAGATAGACAATTTTAATATTTCATGGGGGACAATTGCAGGGAAAAATGTTTGAAATGGCTCCTTAGGGGGCAATATGGAAATGAAAGGCTGTGACACACATCACCCATCGTTCCCATAGATACCCTGTAGAGCTGCCCACTGGTACCCAACTGAGTATCACACCACAACTCTCTACACAGCAGCAAGGGTGAGAAATGAGAAAATGAAATGAGAGCGCCACTCATGTAGCCAAAACCATCCACAGAACACCAGCTCCTCTCCCACCTCATGTCTAGCCTTTCCATGCCTCGCTCTGGAATCTGCAGCCACACTAGCCTTCCGGCTGGTCCTGGAAGACCTGTTCCCACTCAAGCCTTTGTACTGAAGAGTTCCCAAAAGACTCTTGCCCCTCAGATCATCTGAGCTGTGCCATTCTCAACATTTGGGTCCCAGCTCAAATCCCACCTCCTTGGAGTTCCGCCAGTGACCCCATCTAAGATGACAAAACGTCTCTCGTTCACTGTCTCTCTTCTGCCATGAGAACCAGCTCCAGGAGAGCGGACCCTCGCCTGTCTTGGATGCCATCAGGTACCCAGGACACTGCCTGGCACATACCAGGTGCCCAATACATTTGCAAGTAAATAAAGGAAATAATTCATTGGAGACTGAGTCTCCATTTCTCTTCTCATGACTGTTGTCATGATATTTAATAAAGATAATAAAAAACAAAATAAAATCTGTTTCATACAAAGATAACTTAAACAAGCTCCTCCATATTATATAGCTAGTAGAAACAAGGTGTGATAAGAAAGTGATGAACAACCCAAAGAAGAGATAAGAACAGGCAGTGTGCAACAAAAACGCAAAAGCCAACACTGGACTCAATATAAATGCAAACCCAATATTACACACACACACACACGCGCGCGCGTATCTTTTCACGTTTGAGGCAACTTGTTCAAAAATAACATCTAATGTTGAGGATCTGTGAGCAAACAGGAACATACATATAAATAGAAAAATCTTCTAGGAGAATACCAGGCAATGTTATCCAAAATCCAACTGTATAAAACACACCAACCCAGAATTTCCAGCAGTATTTATAATAGGAGAAGAGTGGGAAGTGGCTTATCAATATCAATTAACTGAAGACTGGTTGTAAGTTATTTATTTATATACATTATAATTTTACATAATTTCTTTCTAGAATCATATTCAATAAATGGTTAATAGTGGTAATCCTGGAAGAACAACTGGAGCTCAGAGTGTGGGGTTCAGGAAACTTTTCCCTCTGACTTTACACTTTTCTACACTGCTCTAATATTGGTTGGTTGGTTTTATTTTAACTACGTGCATATACTGCTACTATCTTAAAAGAAGAGTCAACTAGAGGTATACAGCTTGTGGGCCAGAGTGCCCTTCTTACTTTATTCTTTACTATTGTTTTGCTGGGGAAGAAATCTTTAAAACACTTGCAAAAATACATTTGTTAACATGAAAAAATGTAAATGAAAGGGGAGGAATTCTGTCAATATCTGACTCCAGTAAGGTCCAATGGACATATTCTTGAAAACTATCCCAGTTTTGTATATGGTCATCTAGAGAAACATGTAAAATGCTGGACCGTTGGGGTGATGCAAGTGTTTTAGAACTAGACAGAGGTGGTGGCTGCACTACACTGTGAATGTACTATATGCCACTTGAAAATGGCTAATTTTTGTTTTGTGATTCTCACCTCAATTAAAAAAAAAAACAAAAAACGCTAGACTGGCCAAAATGCCTATAGCATGTGGGGTTAGAAAGTTAGGACAAAGCTGGGAAGGACATTTTATTTATATGTATGCATGGACAAACACACATATATTTATAATCTGCATTAACAAAAAATATATAACTGACCTTTAAAAAATCATTTGCATTAGCGTAACTTGAACAAAACAGGTTTATTCCCCAAGAATTCCAAAATTCAGTCATTTACATGCTAATCATTTCTTCATATTCACGCACCCACTTGAGATTACTGACAATTAGAACCATAGGCACTGACAGATAAAGGTGTCCAAGGAACATTGCTAAGCGGAAAGAAACAGAAAGCTTTGTATTCTGCCACAAAGTCTATTATCTTTCTATTCATTCTGCCACAAAAATTATTATATTTTATTCATCTAATTATATACATTTAAAATCTAAGGGAATAACCTTGGGGGGAACTATATGCTATTTATTCTATTGTATTAAAATTTTTCAAAGGATTATTTCATATTCAGAGAAAAATTATACAAAATTAAATGTAAATATTGAAGAGCTTGAAAGAGGAATGTTAAGCAAGCAAGGTTTTGTCACCAGTGCTAAAATTAAGAATCACTTTAAATCAGTGATTCTCAACTGGTGGGGGGGGGGGACTTTGCCCCACCAGGGGATACTGGGCAATGCCTAAAGGCATTTCTGTCTCTCACAATTGCGGGGGTTGAGGGTAGAATTGAGAAACTCTACTTTAACTCTAGACATTTTAAAAAGCAAAAAGATATTTGGAAATGTTCATTTCAATTAAATTTGGAAACAGATGCCAATCCTTTTCATAAAGTCATAAATATTACCCAAAGGAAGAACGAATTGCCTGTGAAATCACAAATAATCAGATTTTATACTTTGAAGTACAATTCACGAGTATGGGCTAAAACACATGGTCTATTACCTACATTACAAAACCCTAACCTACGCTAAGGGCTATTCTGACGACATGAAACATGCATCTTGGAACCAAATTAGAATAACCCGCCCCCTTTTTTTTTTTTTTGAGGTGCTGGGGCAGGGGATTGAACCCTGGACCTCTTATGTGGGAAGCCAGTGCTCAACCACTGAGCTCAGCTCCCCTGAGTTGTTTTTTTTTTGTTTTTTTGTTTTTTTGTTTTTAGGAGGCACCAGGAACCAAACCTGGGACCTCCCATGTGGGAAGCAGGCACTCAACTGCTTGAGCCACATCCGCTCCCCCCTTTCTCGGCACAAGCCCCAGCACTCTGGGTAGGGCCGGGGTGGTGGAGTTCATGAGTCATGTTAAGTTTCCTCTCTACTTATAAAACCTTGCGAACAGCCTATAGGTTCAAGGGGCTCCCACCAGTGCTCCTGGTGGCACCACACACAGAGAAGCTGGGCAGCAGAGCAGCACTGGATGGTCTAGGACGAAACAAGAGACCTTGATACAAATGATGTTTTCAAAGGTTATTAACGAACACAGAAACATATCCATAATAAAGGTTATTGGGGAAAAAATCTAAACAGTCTGCACCGGATGTTGTAAACAAATGATTCATGGAAAGAGCAGTACACAGATGCATTTTATGTGGCACACAGTTCTTTTCTGAACAATCTGAGCCAATATGTAGAAGGTGGAGTAGTCCCCATTTTCAAAACATACAGATCTGAGGCTTCTCTTGAAAAATCAGCAACCTGGTGGTACTGGGCCCACCTTCTCCCTTGGTGAGAATCGGCAGGAGGAGGCGGCCTTAGAAAAGGCAGACACCTCCGCTCAGCGTTTTGAGAGCTGCAGGGCATGACCCACTGGGAGTGAGAAGCAGCACTGTTTTGGTCAAGAGCTACAACTCAGAGCAGATCCCAAAAGTGCAGCACATGTCAGAAGGGGAAGTGCTGTTTGGGGAAGTTTTAAACACACAAACACACACACACAAGCACACACGTGTGTAAAAAAATATAGGTCATCCCGGTCCGCCACTCCTGATGGGATGTCCTGAAAGTTTCGCCGCTATTCTGAAAAGCGAGTTTCCTTTCGCTGACCCCTTTCCCCGCCTCACTTATTTCCACATCTGCCTGACGTAAGTATTTGCGTTTTCAACTGAATAGTAAGATCTATAAAACCAACATAAAAACAAAGGCTGGAAACAACATCTAAGGGTTAACAGTGGTAACCTGGGGGACGTGGGACTATCTGTGACTTGAGGTTTTTGTAATGAACAATTATACACATTGATTTCTCTTTTTAAAAAGAGAAGTACGTGAACTTTTTCCTTCTCCACAAACCCATAATGGAACGATACACCGAAAGGACCATTAACTCAGAGGGTGGTGAGAGCCATGCCCAGCATTCTTACCCTCATTCATGACTTAAATGAGGACCCTACAAGTAAATACTGGCAGAGGCATCCAAGAAGCCAACAGAAAGAGGGAACCAGAAAAATCGCTGAGAAGATAAAACCAGTTTGGCCATTAAGGCGGCAGGATTCCAGGACCCTGGGAAGAAAAGGCCTCTGGCCGCACAAAGTGCTTCTTAGAAAGTCCAATCCAGCTGTGTGAAGCACAAGCACATGGCTGAGCAAATCCATCCCCAGACAAAAGGAAGGCTTCTAAACTCTCATGGAAGTTTCATTGTTAACGGCTTACTTATTTCAATTTGTAGTTTTACGTTGCTGGTTGTAACGGTTTAAAACTACTTACAGGTGTTTTCCCCAGCAAATGAAAATCTTTCTTACATCATTCTAGATAAATTACGGCCTCATCACAATGGTTTTATCCCTGATTATGGGAGCATTTCACTATATATCCCACATCTCCCTCCACTAATGTTATTATCACTGCTAACAGCAGAGGGCAATAAGGTGCAGTGAAAAGAAAACAGGCCAAGATGCAGGATCTGGCTGTGTGAACTCGGGCAACTCCCTTACACTCGCCATAGGAACCTCAATTTGCCTTCTGTAAAATGGGAAGAATGACTCACAGAGCTTCTTCTAACTCTCTTGGTCTTACACTACAGGTTGGCAAACGACAGCCCGCAGGCCAAATCTGACCTACCACCTGTTCCTGTACAGCCTGCGAGCTAAGAAAGGTTTTTAACATTTTTAAACAGTTGAGAAAAATCAAAAGAAGGATCAATATTTTGTGAAATATGCAAATTACATGGAATTCAGAATTCTGTGTCTATCAATAAAGTTTTATTGCAACACAGCCACTTATTTTCTATCGCTGCTTTAGTACTACTACAATGACGGCATGGAATGGCTGTGGTAAGAGACCTATGAAACCAAAACCTAAAATACTTACTACCTGGCCCCTTACAGAAAAAGGGGCAACTGTAAGATTAAAGCAATTTTGAGTAACACCGCTTCCTTTTCTCAATGGCTGTCTAACTCACGACTAGCAAAATGACCTATACACATACTTGCAAGGGGGTTATATTTTTTGGAAAAATGACTCTTAGAGTCTGCTGAAATGGGGAATCCACTAAGTTATTTCCATCAAAATAGAATTCTTGGCATAGGAAACACAGTGCTATGGGAATCGGGTGTGATTAACCCAACAAGCAGCGACAGGTGAACATATGAATTCCTGAAGAACCTCTGGCCATCTCTGCCCACTTCTATCAATGATCTCCAGCTTGCCTGCTTGGAATGCTTTTCTTACTTTTTGGTCCCCAACAGCAAAGAATCCTGTCTGGGGACTCAGAACAGGCCCCCCTGGAGCGTAACTCCATGGGTTCCTCTGACTGCTCTGATGCTCCCCCGCTAGGGTCCACAGAGGTCTGCCCACATAGAGGTGGCCACAGCAACCCTCCCCTGGGTGCTGACCTGTGCTCTTGTCGAGGAAGTCCATGGACTCCTCGCTTGCACTGAAGTGGCTGGATGTGGCCTTCTTCTCGGCATCCTGCTCCACGTCAGAGCCCGTGTGCACGGAGGAGTTGGTGCTCATGGGGGAGCGTGGCATGTCCGACAGCGAAATCCTGCGGCCCGCACCCCCACTCAGCATGGGCTTGCTCATTAGGATCTTGGGTGACGCAGTCATGTCGAAGTTGAGCTTGACCTTCTCCTGCTTGTCGATCTTGGCGGTGCCAGCACTGGGGTTGGTGGGATCGAGCAGCATTTGGTACTGGCTGTTGGGCGTGTAGGGTGTCCTGAACGGAGAGTAATTAAAAACGCCAAACTTCCTGCGGATGTTCTCCACGTAAACTTCCATCTCTTGCATTGCACTGTTGAAGATGCTTTTAGTCTTTTTCACAGAAAAAGGAATTTCTTTAGACATGAGGTAGCAATTATTTATTGGAACCCAGGCCCTAGGAGCGCAAAAGGGAAAAAGAGTTTAAGACAACTTTGGTAATTTCCAAGACGGTTTTTTTCTCTTAACGCAAACCAAATTAGCCTAATATTTTTGCCAAGATTCCTAAATATTTATGCTCTGTTTTAAAGTGACTCAATTTGAATGGTTAATAAATGATCTCCTTAACAGAAATGTTCTATCATTACGACAAAACATGAACAACAAAACAGCTAAAACTTCAAAAATTTGAAAGGCTCAACAGACTTAGCCTTTTTAGCCTATTAAGAAAATGTCTTTGGCTTTGGGTTGCTTGAGGAGGAAGAGAGGCTGCACTATCTCTGCAGTCCAGACCACACAGCCCAGCAGAGAAGCGATGATTCCCCAGCTCTCACTCAGCCTCACACATACCTAAAGAGCCTTCTTTTCTCATTGGGATTCTCAAGGAGACTAGCAGAAAATTCTGGGAAGTATTAAGCCTACATGGAAGTGCTTGCTTTTCTATGGGGAAAACACATGGAAAGCAATCAAAAACAAAAACAGGCCTTTGGCCCAGGACACGGACCCTCCACCTCCCATTCCTGAGTACCATCTTCCTATTTCCAACACCCCTATAACACCTTGCTCTGCAGAGACCCAAGGAAGCAAAAGCGCCACTGGCCACGTCTCTGGAGCCAGCAACCCAGGTGACCACAGGCAGATGGGCGCGCCAACACCACAGCCCAATGGGGGGAGAGCCAACGCAGGGACATCCAGGAGGTAACTTTGTCACCACATACATATCCTCAGGCTTAGCTGGGAATCGGATGAGGACGTATTTTTCCAAGGCTTTTTGGATTTTATAGACTATAAAACCAATTCAGGTATAAAGCAGGAGCGAGTAAAGTGGCCTGTAGAAAACCCATGTCCAGTGTACACAGCACCTTCTCAATGGCTATCAAAAGTCGCCATTCAGTTCTTCCAATTATATAAAGAGAAGTAGAAAACAGAGGATTTTTTTTTAATATTAAATTTACCCAAATTTTAACACAATCTAATTCACATCCTTTGAAGAAAATGACCCAGGGGATAAAAAAGCATGTTCACGGGGCAGAATTCAGAACACAGGCTGTCTACAATTCGTGGTTATACTAGATTGTAGTACTAAAACTAAGCCCCCAAAATATCTAACTGCTCTCACGTGTGCTTGCAATTACCAGCTTCTCCGTTGCTGCCACCTACTGCTGCCATGCTGAGGAGACCTGAAGAGCCACATCCCCAGAGAGACGGGACAAGGGCTGAGCGGGCACCAAGTGCCATGGAGGCGAGAGTCCGTGCGAGCCTCCGCGCACTAAAGCTGGGTGAGCGAGAGCGAGCTAGACAGGGCTAGACAGGTCAAGATCCCCAGGCTGCCCTTGGACAAGGGACCCCACCTTCCTGAGCCAGCCTCAGCTCCATCGTTGGCAAAACAAGGGATGAGCTCCCAGCCTGGAGGGTGCCGAGGGGGTCAAATAAGATGTGCTTAAAGCCAGTGTCAAGCCGAATCACTGCAACTGCGCCGTCCCTGGCCTCCCCACCACACACGTACACACACACTCTTGTGTGATCTCAGGGTCTTCACTGCGCACTCCCAGGTTTTCAGGGAGGTTGATGAGGTTGCTTAGGAAGTGATTTCAGAAAGGGTTTCTTTTCCCTAAACCAGGCCCCAGAAAAGATTTAAAGGGGAAGGACATTTGCTCTACAACAGAAAGCTTCTGGAGGTCACCACAGAAGCACAACTCAGATGAGGGTCATTTCTGGGTCAAGCTGCCTGGTTCTCATCCAGGCTTAGCTACTTCCTAGCTGCCTGGCCTTGGGCAAGGAATTAATCTCTCTGTGCCTAGGTTTTCTTATCAGTAAAATGGAAATAAAAGCAGCTTCTATCCCACAGGGTGTTGTGAACATTTCATATATTAATATGTAAAAAGTACTTAAATCAGTAAGTCCTCAAGTAAGGTCATACACACACACACATACACATTTATATATATACACACATATTCACTCTGCAGACACTTAAAATATTTTTTATGTTTTTCAAATAATCGTAGGGGTGTGTGTACGCTTTTGAAATAAAAGAAAAAGCAGAGCCTTTTAAAGAACAAAAAAACATGTAACGAGACTCCTCAGTACACGCCTAGACTCGTACCAGCGCCTTGCCAGCCTCTCTCTCCCATTGGATTTATTGCCAATTACCCACGTACTGGTCTATATTTCTTACTTTGTGGCCTGACCTATTTCACTAATGTCCGGGCTTATGTTTTGCCTCCACAACCCAGATGTGAGCTCCCTGAGGAAGTGCATTTCGCCCCCTGCAGCTGCCTCCAGCCTCTCGCGGATCTTAGAGCAGGCTGGCAGTAAGCCGTGCCCCATTCTGCTTTAGGAACACCTGGCATAAACCCTAGATTCCCTGGGCAGGAAGGGACGCTCCCCCAGAATCAAGAACGTTCTTTAAGAATGGCTTTGGACACCCTATCAAAAGCCCACTAAAACATTCCTAGAATTCCAATGGGTCATTACTCCATCACTGTGGAATGTTCTCACCCAAAAAGAGCCCAGCATCAACCAGCATTCACTAGGACAGGATAAGACACCATAGACCCAGAGAGGGGGGTGAAGGAAAACCTGGAGGGCTGCCACAAACTTGCCACAGGAGGGGTAAGGTCATCAGAAGCGTGCTGCTTTCTTTTCCACAAACCTACAGAAGGGGCCCAGCACCCGTGAGGGACTCCAATCCAGAACCAACTCCCAAAGCTGCAAGGTGGGGTTGGGAAAGAGCTCCAGGCACAGAGTTCGTGAAGCTCAGGCATGAAGCCACCTTCCCTTGGGCACCTGGCAGGTAAGGTTGTGCAGAGGGGTCGCAGCTGAGAGCAGAAACCTTGACGCTAAGGGTCTGGGAATGTCTGGTACATGGGGCAAATGTGCATTTTCTCTCCACCCCCCCACCCCCCACCCCCATTTCCTAAGTACATCCTCACCATGCTATACTACAGGATAAAAATAATCCTAAATCAGGTAAGACACAGATAGTTAACGCTTGCCCTGCTCCACAGAAGAGGCAGGATGATACACAACATGGCCCTGGTTCCCCCGGCTCTTCAAATAACCAGACTCCCGACACCACGGCCCCCGCTCATCTCTCTGATCCCATCTCCCACCATCCTCTCCTCCTGTCACTCCCTCCTGATCTGGGATTATCTTGCCTATTCACTTGTCTATTATCCCACTTCCCCTTAGGATGAGCCTGCCTGGCTCACCCCGAATCCCCAGCATCTAGCACACGGCCTGTCACACACATATGTATTTCTTTGAATAAAGGAATAAATGAATATTAGAAAGACTTCCAACAAAAGTGGTAAAAATCAAAGTGTAACACACCCTACCAAACCCAGGACAACGTCAACTAATTTCCTTTTTGTCTCCTGACAATGGACCATGGGGATTGCTAGTAAATGATTTTGTAGATTGCTTTGGAATCCATGCTTTCCTGTGATTTGAAAAATGACAAACCAGAACACTATTTCAGATTCTGGTGTTCAAAATATAAACTACTGTAATTCTGTATATTCTGTGTGTGATTTAATGGCAATCTGGGAAAACACTTCTGATCCCTGAAAGCATTATTTTGAAAAGCCAACTTTCGTGGTGGTTTAATTTACTCCAGGAAATCCAAAAAAGAACTGCAGCACTTAAAATAGCCATTGAACCATGAGTGTCATTCTCTTCTAACACACCTGGAAAAACTGAAGCCTACGCATTAGGCTTAACACAGTACAGAAAAGTGTTTTTAAAATGGTTGCAATCCTGACAATAAACAAAACAACAGCCATACCTTCCAGCCCTTCTCTTATCCAGTGACAATATCAAAGATTCGGTTAAAGCTACACATCCAAAGCCTGTTTTTAACTCCCACCTGTCATGTTGTCCAAAGAAACGGGCATCCACCTGCCCGTCTTTGTCCCTCAGAGCTTTAGCGGGCCAGAATGGAAACCCCTTCAGTTTTGCCCAGACCAAAGGATGCGGATTGCTCTAGGAAGAGAAAAACAAAATCCAGGGTTTGTATATATGTGACAGCAAGATACACATTTAAAGCTTGAAATCTGAAGATAAAGCAGGTAGAGATGTACAGATGACAAATGACAGAGAATGGTTTCAGGCAGGGTTTCCCAAAGTGGTGTTTCCTACTAGGTGTGTCGCGGGTAAGTTGGGCAAAGCTGGGAGTGGCCTTAAACAGGAGGCAGAGGGGAACTGAGCGCTGACAGCACCAGGCCTGAGTCCTGGCTCTGCCACTTGTGACCTGGGCAGAGTCCATGAGCAAGAGTCCACCTTTCTGCACAACGAAGAGACAACACCTTACGCCCTCTGCTAACTGAGGGTTAAATGTGCCTTGTGTTGAGCAAACAAGGGCCTGCATTGGTTCCTTATCAAGGACTACTCAAGGAAGATACAGTTTGCATCTCACCATTCTGCGACACACATCCATCAGCCCACCCCAACAACAGAACACCAATTTGGAAAATACAGATCCATGGGGGTGACTATGGTGACTTTCTGCCCCCCAAGAGCCACAGTTTGGAGAGAGTTAATGTGGGGAGCCTTTCCAAACCTCTTAAAACCGCCCCAACAGGATTTGTACGTGACGCACACATTTAATACTCATTATCTGCAATGCTCTGCCGCATTCCATGTCACTGGCTTCCTTTTCCTCTATGTCCTGCAGTTTGCTCAGGCTAATAAGCCCAGTCTATCATGAGGCTAGGGCTTGCAAGAACTCTCAGCCTAAGAGGTTTTTCCTACCTGGGTGACTTTCACTCTGCCAAAACTTCATTGGAAAAAAATTATTTTATTTGAAATTTTACCTCAAGTTTCATCAAATAAGCCACCTGGAGAAAGCTGTCCTGGGGTAGGCATCAAAGGCCCAAGTTCAGAAAAGAAAGAAAAGAAAGAAAGGAAATCCAACTTACACAAGGCTCACAAAACCAGTTATCTCGTTTTTGGCAAGCAGCTAGATAACATTCTGGACATACTTCGATTTCATTCATCTGTAAAGCAAAAGTACATTAGAATATATCGTCCAAAGGGCTGTACATGCTGGAGGTCCTCAAGAAATGCTTGAGGATTTTGACTGAAAAGATTAGCTCAACAAAGTCCCACAGTGGGAAACACAATGGATTTAACTCTTCTCGCCCTTCCCAACACGTCCCCCCAGTCCAAGCTGCCAACCTCTCTCCCACGGACCAAGGAATCCAAGAGCTAACTCCCACCACCCCACCACCACTCACTCATGGCTCATTCTCCACATGACAGGCAGCGTTATCTTTCTGTAAACATAAATCTCATCTTGTCCTGTCCTCGCCCTCCGCACCCCCAGCTTATAACAGTGGTTCTCTACTAAGGCACTTTTGTGCCCATGCCCTCTCTCCCCAGGGGACATTTGGCATTGCCTGGAGACATTTTTAGGTGTCACGGTGGGGGGGGAGGTAGCAACTGGTATCTAGTGAGTGGAGGCCAGGGTGCTGCTCAATACCCTAAAATGCACAGGACAGTGCCTCCAAAATAAGAATTATCCAGTCCAAAAAGTCAATAATGCCAAGGTTGAGAAGCCCTGCATTATACTAACAATCAAATCTAAGCGCCTTAGGAGCACCTTCAAGGCCATGTCAACTAGCCTCTCCCCTGCTGTCTGAGCTCATCTTGTACCAGCTCCATCCCCCAATCCATCCCAGTCACTCTGGCTCCACTTGCCAGGCTCAATTTCTATACATCTATAATCACACTGCCCACCATGTTGTGCTATCTCATTTCCACTGATGACTACCTGAAAATTCTGTGACTTATTCATGGGTTGACTTAGCTTATTGTCCTCTCTTGAAAAAGTAAATTCCTCTAGAGTAACCTTGAGGCTCAGAGACAAGGGTGCTGGAAGCTCCCTTTTTAGATCTAAATTCAGGCTCCACCATTTACTAGCACTGTAACTTTGGGAAAAGTTGTTTATCTTCTCTAAGCCTCCATTTCCTCATCTATAGAATGGGTAGGAAAGCAGTACCTACCACATAGGGTTATTAAAATTAAATGAGCTAATAAATGTAAAGCCATTCAGTGGCACAGTAATCAATGTATTAGCTAACATTTATTGAAACCTAGCACATGCTGGTATCGGTCTGTGTTCTATGGGTACTAACTCATTTAATCCTTACAACCATCCAGTGGAGCAGGACTTTTGTTATTCACATTTTACAGAGGGAGAAAATGAGGCCCCAAGAAATCAAGTAACTTGCCCAAGGTCTCCTTGTTGCTAAATGGTAGGACCAGGATGCGAACCCAGGCAGCCAAGGCTCCTATAAGCCCACACACTTCACCACTGTCGCCTGCTCGCTATTAGCCTCCCATCATCATCAGTCTTGTTTTTCTCTTTATCTCCTGCCATGAGGCAAAGTGCAGAGACACACAGTAGGTGCTCAGTAATTATTTATAAGACTGACTGACTCGAGGTCAATGAATGAACCAACAAACAAATGATTTGTGGGCTGGATTTCCTACATCCAGTCCACTCTACTTCTAGGCCATTCCAAAGGTACTGGCTAGAACAAAGGTAGGGAAGGTCACCGTCCAGGGCAGCACTAGCCCGAGAGCCCACAAAGCAGCAAGTTGTTGCCAACGGGTGGATTCTAGAATAACAGACACATAACATCCGTGTCCAATAAATTCTGCCTCAGAGTAGCCCACCAATTAAAATCTGGGTTCAATAAATTCTACCTCAGGGCAGCCCACCAATTAGAAGCTGAGGTCACAACTCTCAAATACAGGGAAACAAATGAATCCCCAAGGGGGAAAACTATTGGACAGCTCACCCACACTGAACTCCACATAGCCAATGAACATATAAAAACAATCCATCATCACCTATCATCTGAGAAATACTAACTAAAATCACACTGAGATACCACTGTTTCTACTGATGCCACTGAGGAGAAACATGGACACCTTTTTTTCTCTAATTAGAACGGAAAGAGCACAGAGAAACTACCACACTCAACCACCTCAGGGTGCTATTATAAGTACTGCCACGTTGCCACAGCTTTTCTAGCAGGCAGTATCTACCTGCATCTACCTTTGCAACAAACAAAGCTATACTAAGGAAATAATCATATGTGCACGGCATGATTGATGAGCAATGATACTCATCACCTTGTTACTGAAATGCTGACAAAATTGTGTGCTACCTAAAGGCAAACAGGAGTGATCAAATAAAATGCCTTGTAGTGTACGGCGCACTTTTATGCAATCATTAAAAATTCTGTTATTCTTATATGCCTTATTACCTGAGAAAATACTCAAAAATAAACTAAGTGGAAGAGTATATTATAATCCTATGTGTATATAAATGTTTAGGCATGGACATATCCCTATGAGATCCTAATGTTTTCTTTACAGATACATGAAAGAATGAATGAATGAATGAGAGGAAGCCCACTGACAGGTTGAAGACCATGACGTCCGGGTGGGTAACTCCTACGATGGCATCTATATAACACGTCTCTGAGGCCATTTCTGTCTCCAGCCCTGTCCCACCACCACCATAGGTCCAGGAGGCTCACTCCATCCACACCATCAGAACTAGGGGTATCTGTAAGAGGGACAGACTCTCAGGGACCCTGGAATGCTCTCTGAAAACAGCTGAAGCCCCTCCCGCAAATACCATCAAAATCCAAACCTCTTCTGCAAGAGGACTGAAAAGGATCTGGCACAATTCCGCAGATTTTGGGGCAAAGGTCAAAAATCACTAACTGTATGCAAACAATAAACCTCGTGCTGCCCAGTGCCTGACAACGGCTTAAGGATGAAAGTTACAAATCATTTCCATCTCCCTTAGATGATGGCTAAGGTAAGAGAATTTCATAACTAACCAGGGTCCCCTCTTTGTTGCTTTTACTTTCCGTGGAGAGAGGGGATGCTACCTAAGCCTCAGGAGATTCCAAAATCACCACAGCTACCCACTGGGAGATTCTGCAAAAGGAAATTTCAGCCAACACAGCCCCTTGCTCTGGGTGCATTTAAAACGGGACAGAGCTCAGTGGGAAACACATACCTCATGTTCACAGATTTTGATGACTACTTTAGCTATTTGCGTCAACTTGTGATTTCCTGAGGGAATAAAAAAAACAGGATTAATTCGAATAGAAGCACATTAACACTGGCCTTGGGAATGCAGTTCCACTAACAATGTTTTAACTTGCTTTCCCCCAGGATTAAGCTTTTAAAGGCTAAAATCCAGAAGTTGCTGGCTTTTAATATGGATTCGAATTGTGTCGCTTCCCCCAGGAAAGTTGACCAATCTTTGGTACTTTGATGTTGTCATCTCTGAAACTAAAGCAATTGGTGTGGGTTTCCCAAGAATTCATATTTGAAAAATGCTGTTATATCCTAAAGACTCTAATGGAAAGAAGCCTTATTCTACCCCTTACCCCAGGCTACAACCCAAGAAGGGGGTGGGGGATGGAGGATGGGGGAAGAGAAGACATTTAATTGAGTAGCTCTATGTGCCTGGTGCTTCAAAACACATTTTCTTGTCAACTCTGCAAGAAGTCAAATTAGGAAGCAGGAATGAATATTCCCCTTTAATTGAAGAATAAGAAAATTTTGGAGCCATGGCTTACCTGATACCCCTTAGCTAATAAGCTGAGGATCTGGCCCCAGGACTAACTCTTAAGTGCCCCCAGTTTGCACAAAATCAGAGACAAGTTCAGCAAGAAGGCACGCTTTCTCTTTGAACCGTATGGTACTTTAAGAAAATGTAAATTTGTTAACAAAAAGATATTACATTAAAAAAAAAAAAAAAAAAAAACTAGACTCCTGGCTTGCCTTCAAAAAATCAGGAGATCGGATCAGTATCTCTCAAAGCAGCACAGCCTACTCTCTTTCCTCTGGCAGTCAGCTAAGCCACTCACCCCCATTGTAAATGATGCAGTTGTGCAAAATCCACTTCGCATCAGCCAGGAAGGCTTCTGTGCAGCCATACATTTTCTTTTTAGCATTCTGGGAGAAAAACAATGGAGCGTCACCACTGCGTCTATACAAGCCACAGCCAAACACACCTGCATCCCACATAATCTTCTTAGCAGTTAATTGCAAAATTAATTAATGCTCTTTGACTCATTTCCTAAGACGCTATTATTTTTGAAGTCTATAACCTTATAAAAATGCATTCATTGAATTCATCCCACTAACTTGAATTTTCTCATCTTAAAGCAGCTATCACTTATCAAGCAGCTCCTCCAATTAACCAGGGTATCATATATTTATGTAGTTTATTATTAGTTATATTGTCTCACATACACCTCATCGTAACTCAATGAAGTAATTACTATCATTTCCATTTTACAGACGGGGAAACTAAGGTACAGTTATGTCAAGGAACTTATCCAAAGCCCCAAAGCTATTCAGTTATGAAGAGAGGATCCCACCCGTCTGGTTTGAAAGCCTCCTTTCCACCACAGCCTGAGGCTCTGTGCCATTTTCCAAGGCAGGCTGGAATTATTGTTTGTGAGGTAGCCAACATGAAGTAATGTTTCCTCCTCATCGATGTTTTCATTACTTGTTATTTTGGTGCTAACAGTTTAGAAATCAGCACCAGGATGGTGTACACAATCTCAAGTATTACAAATATAATTTTCAGCGTGGAATTTTACCATGAACTGTTAAAAACACCTTTAGGCATTAAAGAAATATTCTTATCAGTAGAAGGAGTGGTAAGTCAAGCTCTAAGAACCCAGTTCTTTATTTCTAATCTGAAGGCTTCCCAGACACTTAATTTTCTCTTCTTCCTTCCTGTCACTCTCATTAGCACCTCCAAAAGAAAGGGAAGAGGAGGTTAAGGCTCAAATCAATCAAATGGCTAAATCTCAGAAGCTACAACTTTTTCAGGTAAAAAGCTGGAATCATAGAAATAATATTTGGAGCTAATCAGTGGATTTCCACACTGCATTACAAATCAGGGAAGAATGTTACAAGGGAGAGAAATCAGGCGATCAAGAGTCCTTCCATCCAAAGACAAATGGAGCAGGGAAACTGTAAACAGTAAAGAGTGTTTTGAAAAAATGGAGAGAAATAATCTAACTTCAGATGAAGCACAGGAAGTGAGGGAAGATCCTTAGTCATCCCGACAACTGTAGGCTACCACTCTGAGGTTCTTGGATGGAGGCCAACCTTTTCCAATGTGCAAAGGTCCATGGGATGGAAGATGTATTCTGCATAGTCAGGATGCTGTTCCAATGGAACGGGCTTCTGGAATGCATCTGTCTATAAGAAAAAAGATACACACGCACAGACACAAACCTGTCATTGCTGTGGAAGACCAAGCTTTAATACCAACAAAGGACTTTAAAAACAGAGACAACTTTTCACATAATACAGTTCTCTTAAGTATTCCACCCTGGGGAACTCCAAACAGGTCTGGCTTCTAATTCTGCCTGCTCAATAACCACCATGGGTCCAGTAATATTTTGGTTTTGTCATTTGTTCTGTTCTCAGTATAAACCCAACTAACAGGTCCTGTCCTCTTTATTAGACTGGCAGAGCCAAACCCAATCAGTCATTTAAGAACTGAACTCTGAATGAGACCTGTCTATCCATGCCAATGCCCACAATACTGCTAGAAATGACACACCCAATAAAGCTCCCTTGGATGCCAACAGATATTTTACACAGGAGGAAAAAATTTAGACAGTGAGATTTTGCTTCTCTAAATCTGATCATCTGAGAAGCCAAATTATCCCCAAAACAGGGTCTGTGTAAAAGGTTTTCATTTTGATCCACTTTCCTAAGCCTTACTTCAATCAGCTCAGAATGTTGATGGGTAGTGTTGACTTATGAATAAGAAATCTAAAAGATTTAATTAAACACAAAATTATGCTCAAGCAAGGCACCTGAATGGATTATCACTCAGTCATCTGAGTCCTCTCATCCAGAATGAAAGTTAGGTCACTATAAATTCAAACTATGCCTTAACAAAATCAGCAGCTTTCTACCGATTGATTTCACAGCAAACAATTAACATGGAGGGGTAACATCTCCTTCAACTTTCCTTTTTAGTTTAGACTTCTACAGGATTGACAAGCCTACAAGAATCTATTCTTCTTGTAAACAGTTTTCTGTAGGTACAGTTTAGCCTCGGAAAAGCAAGAAATAATTCTCGTCTCTCAACATAAAAATCACTCCACAGCAAAAAAAAAAAAAAACTTACCAAACTGAGGTAAGTTTTGATTGAGATTTGATTTGAGATTATTTTGTTAAGAAGACTCTCACGTTCCCAGTTTAGCAGCTCCCAACCGGCATGCTCTGAATTTTTTTCATCATAAGGTCAAATGTCAGAAAAGAATCTCAAAACAAAAGTATGTGGTTATTTTCTTACAGCAATTAAGCAGCGACCACTGAAAACCTGAGATTCTACATATCTGCATATTCATTTGACTCAGAGAGCAAATTTTGAAGAGTTTCACAAAGAGTCACTTCTAGATGCAGCCTTTGTGCAAATCGGAAAAGGGCCCCCCACTCTCAAGTTTCTTTAGATTCATTTGCAGGAAAAATGTCATAATATATTTCCTGCTTTCACATACGAATTTTTCTCAAGTGTTGAAATTTATACCTCAAATCCCTTTTCAAAATTGAAGGAACTAACCAAGCTCTCACTCTATATGGTAATTTCACTGGCTGAGTTTTACTTGAACGTTCCATCAGACCTCGGTTATAAACAAACTGGGTAGTGCCCAGCTGTTTCCTTGAAATGGAATTTTACCTACTCCCCTGGGAAGGAGCCCAAAGCCCCCTTACCTGATGTGGTATGAAGCTTTACCTCACAATCAAGCAGAATTGAAAACCCCCACCAACTTTCCACTAGGTATCATTTCCCTATTAAACGCCTTCAGCATGGAGACTACTCATTTTTTAAAATTAAATGACCACTATTCTAACTTATGCCTGATTTAGAAATATTTTAATTTGGGTATGCAGGAAGGCCAAAAGCGTGTATAAAGATGTCTGAAAAAAGAATCCTACAAAGAACAAGAATGTAAACAGGACGAAACAAAAGTCATTCTTTCCATTCGCTTCTTACCCCTGGCTGCTTCATTTTCTGAATGGCAAACTTGAGCAGGTATGATAACTGTTCGATGGTGAGCATTGTCATGGCTTTACTCTGGGTCTCGATGCATTCTGCTACTGTAATTTTCTACAAGTCAAAATTACACAAGTGAACAGTTAGAAAAAAAACTTACCACCCCTGAAGATATTTCCCTTTCCTTCTCTTTGTCCAATATGCTCACACGTAAAAAAACAATTCCCGGGGGGCAGATGTAGCTCAAATGGTTGGGCGTCCGTCTCCCATATGGAGGGACCTGGGTTCAATCCCCGGAATCTCCCGGTAAAAGAAAAAAGAAAAAATATAGAAGGCGCGTGGGCCACCAGGCCCCACACACGGTCGCGCCATCAGGCCCCATCAAGCCACGCAGCAAGATGATGATAACAGGAGAGTGACTCAAGGGAGAAAGATGAGACACGCCGAAAAACCAGGAACTGAGGTGGCACGGGTGGCAGAACGCCTCTCTCCCATATCGGAGGTTCCCAGGATCGAATCCCGGTAAAGACAGGAGAAGGATAAGAGAAGAGGGCAAGAAACAGACACAGAGACTTGCCCAGTGAATGGATACAAAACAGCAAAAGTTGGGGGAGGAGGGTTAAAATGGATATAAGTAAGATAAACAAATAAATCTTTAAAAAATTTCCATCTAAGCAAAACTAGTTGTTTCATTTGGCAAGGACTCCAGTGCACTTGGACCAACATATAGGACACAATTTATCAGGAAGTGTTTTTAGCTTGTTTAGAAGATGACATGATCTGAGAAAAGTGTGGGTAGGCAGGACCTGAAAAGTCCTCATTATCCCAGTGGGTTTCAAGAGTGGGATTTAAAAATATATATATGAAAATTAAAAAAAAAAAAAGACAAAAGAAAGAGTGGGATTTAAAAGGAAAGGCAGCTGATGGTTTTGGGCGATGCCACAGGGATGAACATTTATCAACCACATATCTTGATCCTCTTAAGGTTCAGGGTTTTCAGGAAACTGACAATGAATTAACTCAATGTCGTTGCTGAAGAAAACAAACAGTCTTCCCTGGAGAAAGAATCCAAAATCTGGTAGTGAACCAAAAATAAATATGACTTCAGTCTCTGTCACCATTTATGTGACGCCAAGGGGCACCTTGCTAGCTCCATGAGCAAGAAATGCCCATTCGTAAAGGAAATTCCCATCAAAGAGGAGGCCCGGAGGTAGCTGAAACGTCTGAAACTGGACTCAGCCACGTAAATCTGTCCCTAGATCTCAGAGCTTCAGAATCCTTATATAGCAGCAATAACAAAAATAGTAAATTCTGATGATGTCAGGAAACACTCTCTAACCATCTGTGCAGAGCTGAGAAAAGTTTTCTCCAATTAATTTAGATTCAGTTCCCATTCTTCTTATCTCTGGGGCCTCCAAAAGGAACTTTCAGATGTGTCTTGTTGGTTGTCGAGGAAAAGGGCAATAGAGGAGTCTCCCAAAATGATGCCTATGTCTAACTGCTCAGCCACCAGAGCCTGACACAGCTCAGTCTTCCCAGTCGAGTGCCTTACAATTCACCTCTGGGAAAAAGCCAGGGCCCTGACGGTACCCACACAACACCTGCTTATCTGAGTCCCACTTCCAGGGAGCCACCAATGGCAAGCACTGGGGTTGCCCTCCCGGCTGTCCTTCACACTCCTACCCCTCACCCCCCTCGGGGCTGGCGGGACCTGGTTCCCAGGCAGAATAAAAGTACCAGGTGGCATTTTTCTAGCCTTTTCAGCAGGGGGGCATATGACCCCATCCTGACCAATGAGCCCAAGGGCAAGTCAGCTAGGGGGCTGACCCCGAAAGTCCTACTCCTTGATAAAAAGAAATACGAGGACAGACATTCCTCCTCTGAGAGGGGTTGTTGTCTCACCTCATAAGATAACTGAGAGCACAGCAGCCATCTCACAACCTTGGGGAACATCACCTGAACAGGGAGAACGACAGGACAGAGAGATGGAGAAAGGCAGGGCTCTGATCAAACTGGCCTGATGCAACCTTGGGCTTCTTTCTACATGTGATGCTAACTGATGATAAAACTCTATAGACTGAAGTGACAAACGCACAACTCTGTGATTATACCAAATGCCAGTGACTGTATACTTTAAACTGTATGGTTTATCAATGTTTCAATAAAATTGATGAAAAAAAAAAAAAACCTATAGTTCAAGCCAACTTTCATCAGGAATTATTATTTGCAACAGAAGCACCCTATCTGAACCACTATCTTTCCTGTAATATCATTGAGCAATTTGGAAGGGGGCTGGTCAAGACAAAGGAAAATAGACGAAGGCTCTAGTTCCCCAGCTAAGTGTGGCAGAATGACAATGGGCCCTGAAAAGAGGGTACCAGTGAACAAAGTGCATCCTATGCTTCTCTCCACCTAGAGAAATCTAAAAAGAACCAGTGGTCATTTACTGCAATTTTAGATGCAGAAATAATTCCCAAGAACAACATTAAAACATCATCATGGGTGAGTGGATGTAGCTCAAGTGGTTGAGCACTGGCCTCCTACATGGGAGGTCCCGGTTCAATTCCCAGTGCCTCCTGAAAAAACAAAAACAAACAACAAGCAAAACAAATGAAAAAAACTCAGGGAAGCTGATGTGGCTCAGCGGTTGAGCGTTGGCTTCCCACATACGAGGTCCTGGGTTCAATCCCCAGCCCCCAGTACCTCCAAAAAAACAAACAAACAAACAACAACAAAAAAATACATCATGGGGAATGGATGTAGCTCAAGTGGTTAAGCACCTATTTCCCATGTACAAGGTCCTGGGTTCAATTGCCAGTACCTCTTTTAAAAAAAAAAAACCATCAACATCACATTGATTTGACGTCTAATTTTTTTTTCATATTTCTTTTCTCTTCTCTGCATAAAAGCTGTACCATACACACTTTCCTACAGTTTGTTTTTTCCCACTAAATACATCCGGGAGATCTTTCCATTTCATACATAGAAAAGTTTCCTTGTTTGAGATCCAATTCCAATTTATCTTTGAATCCAAGTGACGTTCCATACTATATGATTTTGTAGTTATTCTTATTTTCAGCATTTTGAACAAATCTTATACCTGGAAGTTGCCAAGGACTGAAGCCACCTCAGAGTAGTGGCAACCTTCCTAAAGTTCACTGAAGAGCTCTTAGACTTGGCTACAAATGCTGACTCTGCCAGGTGTGCTACCTCAGGGCCCTGCACCTGCAGCTCCCTACACCTGGAACGTCTTTCCCCAGATGGTTGCATGGATCACACCTCACCTCCTTCAGGTCCTTCTGACCTCTCCATTTAAAATGGAAACCCCTCGCATCCCCCTGCACTCCCTCTTCCCATCCTTGATTTATCTGCTCTCGAGAGTACTCATCTTCCAACACACTCTATCTGTCCTTTTCTCCCGAAGAGGATGTGATCTGTGCCAGTTTTGTTGTTGCTGCTGTTTCTGTCCCACTATGGAATCCCTGACCCCTAACAGGCATTCCACAAGTACCTGTTGCACGAATGAACGTGTCAGCTGACAATCACATGGAACATGCAACCAAAACTGGTCTTCCCAGCTTGGCTGCTGCTAATGATTCAAAGATGCAGTGGGAGGCACCATCCAAGAAGGGGGAAAATAGTAAGAGGTCTTTTCAAAAGATGTGAACCACAAGATTTACAAGTTGCCTTCTGAAACATTCAATACAGGAGAATCAGGGACAGGTGCAGGTCTCAAAGTGATCCAAAGATCCACGCGGAAGAGAAAACAACATTCAGTGTGATTGTCTTTCCAAGAGCTGTCTGGCTGTGACTGCTGATGTTTGGTCCAAAAAAGGGCTGACCAGGATACATCAGATGGAAGACAAATCTTTCCCTTTTCCCTATACCTGTATTATCTCAAAAATGAAAACTAAAAGGAAGAGAAAAGAGAGGAGACGCAACAGGTAATGCATTCGTTCATCAGGAACTAACCTCACATTCAGGACAAAACCAGTCCCCCTCTGGTTCCGATGTCAGTCTCAGACACTTAGCGTGATAAACCCGGGGGCAGAGCTCACAGCAAAGGACCTGGCCTTCCCGGTGACAAACCCAGCAGTAGAAATCATTCCGTCCATCCTGCGGTACAACATCAACAGGGTCTGTGGTGAGTGGCTGCTTCATATAGTAAAACGGACCATGTCTTAGTTCTGACTGAAATGTAGGCAAGAAAGACAGGTTTGGTTTCAAAACAAATGTGCATTCTCAAAAGGAATTTGAACAAATACATTAATAATAACAACAAAAGAAATTCATAGCATTTCACAAATTCATTAAAAAGCCAAGCTATCTTGGATTACTCTACTGAACACAGAGCTTGCAGGTCTTTGGATAATAGTTTTTTTTTTCTGTTTTCTGTTTTTAAGAGGCTATGCATTGAAATCCGGTATCAAGAGTTACTAGGCAGCCCTAACAGGACAGCAAAATGGCTATGAGCCAGGGCTCTGGCACCAGAGAGATCTGAGTTCATGAACCAGATGCATAACCTCTCAGCTTCCATTTTCTCATCTGTAAAATGGGGGTGATAAGACCTAATTTCATGGTATTGTGACTGGGATTAAAGGGGATAATACAATTAATGTAGACATTTAACGCAGTGCCACCCTGACTGACGTTGCTAATGAGGTTAAAAGCCTGATGTACGGGAAGTCCAAATTTACAAAGCCAATTAAATCATGGCAGTTTGAGATGGGCTTCTTTAAAGAGTAGGCATGTGGGAATATATCAACTGGATTTGAGTCCCTGGGTGGGGGGGGGCATCCATTTCTAAAGTCTGCCCAATGCATAAAGTACATGTGAGCCAATATCTCTTAAAAAAGAGATTTGTGAATATTCTTGCTTCTTAAATAGGGTAGAACCAACCATAGCAGAAAGATGCGATGGCCAATTCATGTAAGTCAGACCTCCTCCTGCCCCAAAATGTCAGGATACATTTGTTTCCTAATGATGTATTGTAAGATCCAGAAAAGCCACACTCCCAACACATAAAATCATTCAGAAGAAACTCATTAGGAAAATGTCTATCAGAAACCAACAATGTCCATTTAGGAAGAAAGCACGGAACAGTCCAATGATACGTGTCGAAAAGATCTGGTAACTAGGCTGTGTGACCTAGAGAAAGCCAATATCCCTCTCTGAGCCTTGGTTCCTGGGCAATACAGCTATGGATAAGAGTTGAGCCACAACCACAGTACCTACATTTGAATAAACCTCATTGTATAACAAGCTTCTTTTCTGTCCTTCAATTCAGTACTATTGCTTTCTCCATAAAGATCTTGTATACTGGTTAGACACTATGTGATTTTTGTTGATACTGTGCGTGGGAATGTTTTTCTATTATATTTTCTAAATGGTTATTGTTGTTACATAGAAAAGCTGTTGGTTCCTTAACTGATTTATTGATTGAAAATCATCCCTAAGTAACCTGAGCTGTCTGTTCACTTCTAATCTTTTATATTACTTTTCTTTTTTATTTTAATGGCTAGAACTGCCAGGATAATCCCAGACATCCATGCCTTCTTCCTCCCTTTTATTATTCTAAAACTGCCTGCAGTTTCTACATTCCTTGATAAAGACGCTTATTTAGCAAATCCTTGTTAACCAATATTTCTAATCCTCCCTACTCTCACTTTCACTAAGTAAACACCAAAGACTTAAACAAATGACTGTGTTAATTCTTTAGCTCAACTATTTCCCAGCTGAAGTTCAACTTGTCTATTTGGTTTCCACAGCATGACATCATTGTTACTGAATTATTTCCATGTTACATTTGTATCCAGCTCTTCCTTGTATTTTTAGCACAGTCACACGCCCCATTTCACTTTATCCTCACAACCACCCAGGGAGGTACTCCGGATAGATGCTACTCCGGATAGATACTTGACAAGGTTAAAGAGACTTAGCTGACCCCAGCCTACAGCCAGGACTAGAACCTGGGTCTCCCAAGACCCTCCCCTGCACTCCACACAGGATGACGCCTGATGCAGAAGAGATTCTGATGGTTTGGTGAACACCTCCAACCACATTCTCTGTAGCTGAAAAGTAGCTCTGCTTAATGGGAAAAAGTAGAGGAAAGAAAATATCTGAAAAGTAGCAAGACCACTAGAAACCTAACAGAAGGTGACATGAAGAGGAAACAGCAAACAGCATCTCGGGCAGGGGTTCTCAGCCTCTGCACTAGTGACATTCTGGGCTGGACAGGTCTTTGCTGGGGGGTGGGGGGGCTTCCCTGTGTATTGGAGGATGTTTGGCAGCATCCTTATCCCTCTGCCCACTACATGCCAGAAGCCTCCCTTCCCAGAGTTGTGACAATCAAAAATGTCTCCAGACATTGTCAATGTCCCTTCAGGAGCCAAATTTGCCCCTGCCTGCTATCTGCCTAGGAAAATGGCCACCCGAGTTTCCTTCCAAGAAGGGGAGGTATTTAAAGGGAGCTTGGAGGAGGAGGAGAAACTCCCATTGAAAGATAAACTGTGCATATCAAGCAAGCAGAACCATTTCTAACACCAGTGGGGTCTTCCAGGATACGTTAAGTGTTTTTTGCAAGATAGCAGTAAGCCTCATTCTCAGTGCCCGACTTCCTTTCAACAAGTTAATAATAGAACAGGGATATTCTTTAGCTCTAAACGAAACTGGAAGAACTGAATATGACAGCTAATCTCCCTAACTGGCAACCTGAGATCTTTCTATCGAACGTTTGGAACTTCAGAAATTAAGTGTGCCCCAATGTTCCTGCCACCACCCCCCACTGGCTGAAGCTGGGTGTTGCTGGGAGGATCACAGGGATAGCCTGTCCCATAGCCTTTTCTAGAGATTTCATCCTTTCCTTAAGCAGCAGTTGTTGCTGAGAAGTAGCTGCCTGGTTAATCTCCTTGTCAATCATATATGCTCTTTACCTGCTACATCTCCTGCTCCATAAAAATAATCTGATAACAAATATGGAACATTAAAAAAAGGAAAAGCAAATCATTTCAGGCAAAATAAGCTATGATTTTTCTCCCCCACACATAAAAGGTATGTAGCCACCCTGATAATAAGGCAAACAGGTTGCAACCTGTGTAATTATAGGATAACCGCAGGTTATGAGAGCAAATGTCCCTGCTCTTTCCATGGGCTGGCTTAACAAAGAAATGGAGGAGGCCTGTTCATTAATTTCTGGAATATCTCAGTCTATACCAGGAGCTGGCAAACTTATTGTATAAAATGCCAGAGAGTAAATATTTTAGGCTTTGCAGGCCATAGTGTCTCTGTCCCAACCACGGACAATAAACTAATCAGTGTGGCTGTGTGTTGATCCTTTTACAAAATAAGCCTTGGGCTGCATTTGCCAACATCTGGTCTACAGAAACCAGGGACTGGGTGCTCCAGTTCTAACACAGGGTACGTATGCATGTGTGTGGGGAATGGGGCCGTGGAGGTAACACAAATGAGTGAAGGAAACACACCCCACTCCTTGCTCTAGCTTTTGTCCTCCTGCATTTGACAGTGCATGGGTATGTCTCCACTAAGAAAAACTGGGTGCAGAGTGTGCGGAATGGCCTCAAGGTGGGTGTGACAGGAGAGAGTGGCAGAGCTCACACCCACCTGAAGGGGGCAGCCCCCACTCTGCCCCAGAAATGCTGCAATCAGGCCAGAATGAAACTCCTGTGCTGCCTCACCTTGGAAAAAGGCCCACAATCCCGGCTTTTACCTACAAAGGGCTTTGGTAAAATGTCCCAGTTTTTTAAGGCAATGCATGGGCCCACCAAAATAAGTCCTAGTCCGCCCATCTGTAGGCATGCACATGCACTCAGAGCGAGGCCAGCCCATCAGTTCTTTGCTATGTTCGATCAAAGGTATACATAAAACCACTGCACAAATCTGCCAACAGGTTATTTCTCAACCCTTTAATTAGAAAAGAAAAAAAAAAAAAAAAAATCTCCCCAAAGTCCTCTTCAAACTCAAATGTTCTGAGAATTAAAGATCAGAGTAGCAATTTTTGGGAAAAGACTTAGTGTCATCTTGGGCAAGGTATTTCTTGTAAGGGACTGCCCCATCTAATGCAGGACATCTAGTGACCTGATGACCCTCCTCCACGAAACGCCCAAAATGCCAACAGCTTCCTCCCAGGCTTTGCCACACCCCACCACAAGAGAAAACACCACAAGCTTTCAAATCCCTCCTAAGGGGTGAAACCCCTGATCCAAACAGCTTTAAGAAACTAATCATAAACCTGCAAATACCTTTTCCTCTAAAAATAAGGAGTGGGTTTTAAAGCTCGTCTTCAAACTCTCCTGAAAGTACTGAATTCCTGACATAGGAAAAATGAAAAAAAGGGTTCAAACTTAAAACTCAACCTTTATCTCTTTCACCAGAAGTGGAAAAATACGGTATTTCTTAAATTTTTTTGATAAGGCCAGAATGGCTTTCTTTTTAGAAAATGGAATTGAGAGAGAAATTAAAAGGAGGAGGCAGCAAACCGTGGTACATGCTAAATTCAAAAACAAACAAACAAAAAAAAAAATCTTGAATGCTGAGGGTGACCCAGCAGGGAGAAGGAATGAGGCGCAGGCTGGGTGAGACTCTTAAGACTAGGTGGAGATTCCCAAAACCAGAAAGCACAGGCCCTGCATCTAAAGGGGCAGACGTTGCTCAGCTCCAGCTGTTGCCAGATTTTCTGAGTTTTTTATGAGAAGCTGGAAATGAAGGTTTTTATTTGAAAGCTCACAATCCTTAAATGCTGACAATTAACCAATTATATTATGTTGGTCAAATACAGCATTTGCACACCTACAATTTGCTTTTAATTCCAAAATTCTTCTTTCAAAAAATGCTGTCCAGAATAAAAGAAGATGGATTTAAATTCCCCGTCAGGAATACAGACTTTGCATGAAGGAGGATGTGAGGATGTCCCATTATGTGGAGTTGAATGGTAAAATGAATCATGGGATCAAAGGTCAGGAATTTCATCTCTTTATAGTTAAGGTTGTTTGCCCTTTGCCCACAAAAGTTTCCTGGCCATTCTATCTATGAGTTTTAAAGCAGAGAAACAAACCTATACCTCAACCCTGTAATACTGTCCCTAGTCCAAACCCCTATTTTACCATGTAACCATGCTTAGAAATAGGAAAGCAACTGAGAAGGCCACACAGCAAGCCGTCCAGCTGCAGTGGGGCCAGGAGGAGCCCAGTCTCCGGGTCTGGAACTTTCCCTTGCAGAGCCATGGGTCCTGTCTACTGTTCTATCAGTCCTGAAGACGGCTGATTATTCAGAAGCACAATCGTGCCCTGTGTCTGTTCACCCACACTCTGCTCTTTTCCGCATCCTGAGTGCTTTCTGTATTCATTCACAGCAGGGTTTGACTGAGCTCCCACGCTCTGCCCAACTGTGGGGCTACAGCGGTAGCCGGACACTGGCCCCAGTTTTCTGAGGCTGCTCATGCAGAGGGAAGACACAGATTTACAGACACATTGCCGTGGTCACAAGGGCTTCCATGGTAAAGAAATGGTGTGAACACGTGGCTGGGAAAGGGAAGAGAAGCAAATACCCCAGGAAATCAGCTTCCAGAAAAAAAGATGCAAGCCAATTCTTTTTTTTTTTTTTAAGATTTTATTTATTTGTCACCCCTCGCCCCCATTGCTTGTGGTCACTGTCTGCTCTCTGTGTCCCTTTGCTGTGTGCTCTCTGCGTCTGCTCGTCTTCTATTTAGGAGGCACCAGGAACCGAATCTGGGACCTCCCATGTGGGAGAGGGCGCTCAATCACTTGAGCCACCTCAGCTCCCTGGTTTGTTGTGTCTCTCATTGTCTTTCCTCTGTGTCTCTTTGTTGCACCATCTTGTTGAGTCAGCTCACTGAGCCTGCCCACCGTGCCAGCTCGCCTTCTCCAGGAGGCACCGGGAACTGAACCCGGGACCTCCCATGTGGTAGGCGGGAGCCCAATCGCTTGAGCCACATCCACGTCCCACAAGCCAATTCTTAAAGGTCAGGTAGGAATTCACCACGTGTGTGCATAGGTGTGCACACAGAGAGGAGGTGTCACAAAGGGGCCAATATCTGCTTTCGTAACTTACTGATAACTCTGGTAAGAGAGTGGCAGCCCAGGAAGTTGAATTCCTGGCTAAGTTAAGGTCTGGGGATTAGCTGTGGTGTTCACTCTTCTTTGTTAGTCTTCTGTTCTGACAGCTATGGGATGGCTCCTGGGTGACAGAGGTAGCTGGTCACTGGCTCTGAGCCAGGCATGCAGACCTAAGCTCCAATGTGGTTTAGTTGCTCTGAAACCTTGAGGAGAAAATGTAACCTCTCTGAATTTTCATCACAGGGTTGTTACAAACAACATGGAAAAGGGGCTTCCTACAGTACCGGGCACCCAGCAAGCACTGCTTTTAGTGGTATTGTCATCCACACCACCTCGTGTTTTCTTCAAATTGCAACAAACCTTAAAAATTTATTTATAATGCCCAGATGCCTCTCCCATAATGGGATTCCCAACTCATTAGACCTGTGCTGTCCAACAAGGTAGCCAACACTTAATTTAAGTTTAAATAAAACCTCACACTTGTTCAAGAGCTCAACAGCCACATGTGACTTGTGGCTACTGTCATGAACAGCGCACACACATTTCTACAGCTAGTCTTTATTATTTGTTGTATAGATTATGTAGTTTGGGGTTTTTTTGTTTGTTTGTTTTCACTTAGCTCGAGCCTGGCTTAATTTTTAGTTTGTTATTATCATTATTTATATAATTTAATCTGTACAACAATCCAGTGAGATGAACAGAATCATCATAATATCCCCAATTCAACAGATGAGAAAACTAGGCTCAAAGAGGTTAACTTGCCCAGAGCCACATGATAAAAGCAGCTGACATTTTGCTATGTAATTTTGAGAGTGAAAATAGATTAGTGCTTAGAGAGTACATCTCTCTTAGTCCCAGGCATTTAACCGCTGCTTGGTCTCTCCCCGTGAAGGCAACAACCTTGTTTTATTCAACCTTAAATCCCCAGGGCCCAGGCCAGCGCTTCGTCTATACACAAAATAGACGAATGCACCCCTATGCAAGAAGTAAGCGATACAGGAATCCCTGGGGGACACGGTTTCCTCAAAATCTAGGAGATATGACCTCATGGTCTGTGGGGGCGACAGTTAAATTCCACCAATAAGTCCACTAACGTACCTCTCACTTAATTGAATCAGAAGAATAACTAGCCTGTATCAGAGGATTCTAAAGCTACAAGGTAGCTAGATGAGATCCAAGATGGCAAACAGGCTTTCCCTGCCTGGGTGGTAGGTCCTGACTGCACAGTGAGGGCGCAGATGGAAAAAAACTGGCTGCCAGTCATGCTTAATGAGAAGAAACCACGATCAATTATCAGCGTCGACCTCAGGCAATGGATCAGGAGAGCAGCTGCCTCTTGCCACAGATCTGAACCCCACATTTTACAGATGAGAAAACCAAGACCAGGCGGGAACTGGACTTGACACCAGCCAACAAAATTGTCTCCCATCGGTCCTAGGGACATGACCCAAGAGGGAGAGAAATCCCTCAGGCCACATGGGGCGGGGGGGGTTTGCAGAGTCCTAAAAGCAAGGAAAAATAAATCCCCCAAACCTAATGAATAGTCATTTTCATTAGGGTCACTGTCCTGTCCCCAAAACAGAATTCAAAACCCGCTGGAAATTTTTACACAGGCACATTTTGAACTGTCCTTTTTGTCCTATGCAAATGACAACCAGCACGAGGCAGCTTGCTGAATGCCAAGAACACGGGCTCACAGAAAACCCCGAGAGCCTTAGCGCTTCTCACTGCGGCCTTTGTCCTGCTGGCGCGGACACCATTCCCAATGGACTCCTTTACCTGCTCCTTATTGTTATTGTTCAGTAAGCCGGGCTTCTTTTTCTTTTTAATGGGGCTTGTTGATGTGTCCTGTGGCGAGTGGCCATTGGAAGAATGCGGAGGGCTGGGGAACTTTCTTTTCTGGGTTGTTCTCTCTGTAGAGCCAGGATCTGTAAGAGACACACAGGATCACACATTTTAAAGCAGCCAGGGAGGCCTGAGGCCCACAGGGTTGTAGGACTCAGTATATTTTGTGTATTTTGGTCCCCAAACTCCCATTTCAGCATCCTTCCTCCTGGAGTACACTTACACCCACTTTGTCACCTGTCTCAGAGGTCAGTCTTTTTGGGCCCACATAAAATTTTTATAAAATTTGAATTAGTTGCCAAAATGTGAAAATTGGGAGACTGCACATATTAATCTGGATTTCCATTTTCACTTAAAAAAAAAAAAAATTAGGGGCTGTGTGTCCTCATTGGACCAGGTGATGCTGAAAAAGAGCCACCCACTTTAGATGGGAATGTATGCTCCAATTTGCCACAATCCCCACCTTTCCCTGTCGTTTCCCTGCCAAGGAGTCCCTGCCACGAGTTATGACACAGGCACCGGGGAATTTTTCTTATGCCCAAAGAAATATATTTCTTCTCCACATCTGTGCCTATTGGCAAAAGCAAGAAACCATGAAAGACAGATCAAGAAAGCCACAAATTTCAAGAAAATGAAGGGGAATATACTTCTTTGTGGAGGAGAACCATATTTATTCATGTTTATAAAGATTAACAAAGTGTAACCGCATCAAACAAATACGCCATGCCCACCAGAAACTTCTCATGGCCCAGTCACCGGAGGTATCATGTTTGAGGCACTCCTCTGAAGAGATCAACAACATTACATTCTCCCCTGAAAGTGCCAACCCCATCCTTGTCATTCCTCCCCTCCTATTTTTCATTCTCCCAGCATCTCACTTAAACACATGTATACTTCCACAACCATCCAATCTTCACCTGCAAGGACTTGAATCCATTCCATGCCAGAAGGCAATCTTGTTAGCTAAGGGGCAAACGAAAGAATGGCACAGCTCGGTGTGCCTTCCATCCTGAGAGGCACAAGCTACAGGCACCAGGAGAGAAGAGAACTGTGCTGAGAATTACTGAAGGTGAGTGATGAGACGTGAAATCTGGAAAGGTAACTATCCCCAAAGACAGCAGGGTGGGATTCTCGCCCAGTTTCGGCGTTCAATGCTGAAGTCCCAGCTGTACTACGCATCTCTGTCCTGTGCCTGCAGGAGTCACCAGTGGCAGGTTAACAGGGTTCAATACTGCCACACCAGGGTGGTCCTAAAAAGCCTCCTAGTGCTTTTGACTGACTCATCCTTTAGCAACTCACAGAGCCAGTGAACTACCTTCGCAAAAATCACTGCTTCCTTGTCCAATCCTCAGGATGGAACTCTCCAGATCCACCAGGATCTGGACAAATTTTCAGAGCGCTAGGCTGAGACATAGCTCCGAGAGGAAATTAAACGCTAACCACAGGCACCCTGAGGGTAAACCCCACCCCCCAGCTGTGAAATCATCCCAGAGACATCAAAATGGAGGTCCAGGGAGACCCAGAGGTTGGCCCAAAGGCACAAAAGAGCTAGTTAGTGAGAAAACTCACTAAAAAGGTAGAGCCTGGGATCACTGTGCTCCCCCAGAGACAACCTCCCCTCATTCCCACAGGGGTCCTCGCTCCACTACACCATCCAATGTGCATACTCTCATTTTCTCCACATAGCCTTTGACCCAACAATCTCCTTCTAGAAACACATTCTGCAGTCACAGGTGAGTAAAGCACACGCAAGAAGAGTCAAGTGCAGCACTGTGTCATGCAGGGGAATAGAAACAACTTAAATGTCCTAATAATGGTCTAATATTATTGCGTTACAGGAATACAATGGAATAATGAGCACCACTATACAAGCTGATATACGACCATCCCCAAGCTGCCGGATCAAGTTAAAAAAGCCACCCATGTCTAGTACCATTAATGAAATATTCCTACCCACCCCCCAAGAAAAAAATCATATGCATATATAAATGATATATAAGTCCAGCATATTACTGGGAGAACACAAAAGTACTGTTCAGCTCCAAAATGGGAACTGGTGATTGCCTTGCAGGAGGAGAACCTGCAGGGAGAGGGAGGATTATCTTTCACTGTGTACCCTCACGTACAGTTTATCATGTGTGTGGACTACTTTATATCAAAATAAAGAAAATTTAAACAAACCACTATTTAGAAGGCTGAATCTCGTATTTAAAAAAAAAGAAGAAAGTACAAACCAAAGCCAGTAACGAGGGAATGAGTGAGGCATGGTGCCGGATTGGAAAAAAAAAAAAAAAGAAGATGGGACAAGTTGGAGCGAATCTTCAGAGGCTTGTGGCCCACACAAAGGGTTTTGTTCTACGTGGAGATGATAAACCCAAATAACTCTAAGTATCAGCATGCATGTGTGTAAGAGATGGGTTTTGGGGGCTCAGAGTGGATGCAGTCTGGAAGAAATGACATCCCAGCCAGGCAAAAATCAAAAGCAACCCAGCATGAGGTTCTGGTTTTGTAGGGTTTGTTTGCGGGTAGATTTGAGAGTAGGAAGCATATAAACAAAGACATACCAACAGGAAAATTAGGGGCATGTTCCTCATTGCCAAGGACAACCCCAACCCCCTCCCACTGAATGCCATTAGTACCTCCAAAGGCTGTGACACCAATCAGTGCCCCCACATATTTCCCAAACATGCACCCCATCCCCAAGACCACTACCCTCTGCAGCAGCCACCGGGCCAGCACATGGTCAGCCTGAGTCAGCACAGCACAGCCAAAGCTCAGCGGACCTTTGGCACCAGAAAGGACGCAAGCTCCTCCTTGGGAGGTTTAATCCACCTGCGGCTGAGACCCCCTAGAACGGTGGTTCCCCAAGTGTGATCCCCAGAGAAGCAGCAGCAGCACCACCACCTGGATATTTGCTAGAAACCTACAGAATCAGAAGGGGGTTGGGGGGCTGGGGCCCATTCTTGTTTTCACAAGCCCTCCCAGGGACTCGGGTGCAGCTAAGTTTGAGAACCACCGATCTAGGGTGGGCGTCTGTGGAAAAGGGTCAGAGTTACCAAGACTCGGGCAATGTGCCACATGGGTCAGCCAGTCTCCTCGACTTCCCCACCAGGCTCTATGGCACTGGTTTGCTCCTCAGGAAAGGTTAGCCAAGGTTGGAGAATGGAGACAGCAGCTCAACAGAAAACAGCCCCAAGCAAGGCTCTTTACTTCTCAGCCCCTCAGTGCCTCATCTGCAAAATGGGAGGAGCGGGGGAGAAACAGCCAGACCAGACATTCTTACCTGGAGTCCATGAAAGTACTCCAGGGACCCACAAGCCACGTGCCACCATGCTGTACAATCTCCTAGGAAGAGGGTCACAACCTACTTGCCCCTTCTCCAAACTGTCCTTAACACTAAAAATCAAAAACTACAGGGCCAGAAAGCAGATGTGTCTCAACTAGTTGGGCGCCCACCTACCACATGGGAGGTACCAGGTTCGGTCCCGATGCCTCCTAAAGCAGATGAGCAGGTGCCGTACCTGCCACAATGAGTAAACACCTAAAGGAGCAGATGCTACAAACGCCGGGGGGGGGGGGGGG
>JAQZBX010005237.1:0-57149 GCA_029593785.1 Cabassous unicinctus
GACCCCTGCCGGCCTGCCCTCACAAGGAGGCCCGGGGAAGGGAACCCGGGGCCTCTCATATGGTAAACGGGAGCTCTAACTATTGAGCCACACCCGCTTCCTGCTGTGAGGTCTTGCTGCATCAGCCCACCGCGCCAGCCAGCCCTCACAAGGAGGCTTGACTGCTGCTTTTGAGATTATTCTAGTTATCTGTGTGCGTGATTCTTGAGGAGGACTTCAGTGAGGCAGGCCTCCAAGATGATTAATTTTTCATCAATTTGGGAAAAATTACTTGTTTGGTTTATCTTCCTTTCATTTCAGTTTTAGCAAAGATCTGAAAAAATATAAGTATTGCTTCCATGGGGCTCTTAAAAATATAAATTAATAGAATGGTAAGGCAGGTGTTTGAAACATCTCTGTTGACACTTGAAACTTCTATTATTTCTTCTGTGAAATGTTGCAGGCAGGGAAGGACTGGACTAGATGGTGTCTTGGTCCTTTTCTGATGTGATGTTCCATGGGTCTACGGTTTACTCTCATAATTTATTTAATATTTTGATGTGGAATAAAGAGTGTGCTGTTTGTAAATGAGGTTTTCTTTTTCTTTTTTCTGGGGGTGGGAAGGGAAGTGGGGTTGTTTCATTGTTATTTGAAAGTGATTTGGTGCATTGGTTCACACTGTATTATGGTCAAGGTCAAAAACATCAAGTGTGTGAATACTTTGTAATTGGCTGAATTTCGAAGACACCGGGGAATTCAATCTATTACGTGCAAATCAGTGCACTAAACCAACACTACATGAAGCCATCAGAGCATGGGATGGCCTCACTAATCTCCCTGCGATAATTACTGCAGGTGTAGTCTGATCATTTAACATGGGCATTCACATTAGCATGCATTTTCTATTGAAATATTGAGATTAGAGTAACTTAGAAGAGAAATACTTTTTGATTTTGTGATACAAAATACGGCATGCTTGTCAAATAAATATATACTAAAAGTTCTGGACACTTAAGAGCATTTTCTTGGAACAAAAGTATGTATATGTGGAACAAAATGTACGAGTTGGTTCCTGCTCTCAATTTGTGTTTGTGTCTTTTACCAAAGTCCACGCAAATTATGAAGAGTGAAGAGATTAGAACCCCCTGTAAGCATTAAATGACGAAATTGGGAATTCGGAATGACAGAAGAAATTTTCCTGGGAGTTGGGGAATAACAATAACTTTAGAAAGGAGTGGGGTGGGGACAAAGTTAGAAAAGAGTCTTCTCTCCCTCTTTCTTTTACTGTATTTTTTTAAATTAGAGAAGTAGGTTTAAAGAAAAATCATGCATAAACTACAGAGTTTCCCACATATCATTCTATTATTAACACCTTGTATTAGTGTGGTACGTGTTTTACAATTCATGCAAAAACATTTTTCTAGTTGTATTATTAACTATAGTCCATCATTTACCATACGGTTTGCAGTATTATACAGTCCTTTGTTTGATTGTTTTATTCTTTTATATTAGACAGTCCCTTCTTAACTTGTAGTGGTGAGATTACTGGTATAGTGGGAAAAACTGTTAATGCTATGGTATCTCTGAACAATGCATATGGGGTTATGTCTCATAGCTGTAACTGGTCATTTTAAAGGCACATTCTGCATGTATTCTGATTTTTTTTCCTTGTGTAAGTTAGATTGTTTTGACATGTGTCAAATGGTGGTCGGGAAGGTTATTTACTTAATGCAGCACTCTAATAAAAATGAATATATTAACTGAGCAAACTAGCACTTATATGTTAGCTGTTTTAATAATAGGAAGGGTTAACTATTTTTATTCAGCTGTTATATTAGTGGAGCAACGTGGAGATCCCTTTGTTCTTTTAAAAAAGTCTTAAACATTTAACCTTTATTCCTTGCCTTAAAAAAAAAACACAACTTTTTTTTTCATTTCCAGCTGCCAAAGCTCTCAGTCACTGATCTAATTTTAGTATTCACATATGGAGTAGATGCCAGTCTTGCCTCATTTTAAAAGTCTCACAGTATTACTAATACATTTTCCACCTCATTGGATGACATGCTAAAGTTATGTTACTTTTTGAACCAAAAAAAAAAAAAAAATCCAAAAAAAAACAACATGATCAGGCCCTGTCTACCAAAAATTCCAAGTGTATGAAAACTGATAAAATTCTTAAAATGGCACAGCTTTACTAATACACTCACTTTCTGAATTCTAAATTTGTTTTCTAGCTGGTTTCTCCATTGGGCTTTTGTGTGGTTTGGCCTCTAAGTACAAAGACTGGAAAACCATGAATACTAATTGTATTTGCCCTTGGACAGTTACAACTTCATTTCCTAACCACCTCCAACCTACTTTTTAGCTAGGTCATAGCAAAATTGAATTATATGTGTGAGATACGTTTTCATATAATAGCAAGAGGATGTTTCCATTGACTTGGGTCCCAATCCCAGCCTTTCTGCTTAGTGAATGTGTGACTATTACATATGTTACTTAATGTCTTTGAGCCCCTATTCGTTAAATGTGGATGATAATATCTGTCTTGTGATGATAGTGTAGCATAAATCATGTAATTGTCATGGTAGAATGCCTGGAAAATTCTTGTTATATAGTAATTATCAACTGCTATTATTATTATCAAGATTATGGAATAAATAAGTGAACCTCTTAAGTACAGGTATAGATTAAAGCAGAATGGAATCATCCTCTTTGGTCAAGACCAGGTAGGACAGAGGCAGACCTGACTTTGGCCTTGCTGTGCCCTGGTCCCTCCTGCATGCAGAGACTGTGCTCCCTATTGAAAGCTCCCCTTACCTTTGCCCTTCAAACAGCGCCCACACGACTTTTCAAAAGAGTTTCATGAAGTGGCCGTCATCATCCGTATCTCACAGATGAGGCATAGAAGCCCAAAGTTACCTTGGTCACTGCAAACTGAGGCAGAGTCATGTCCAGATCCAAGCTTTCCTAATTTCTAGCCCAGTTATATTTCCTTCTTACTATGCTGCTCCTTAAAAACTGAAAGCTTTATTTTTTTAAGACACTATATTTTTGATGTAACATTTATGTAATCTAAAGCTTCTTTAATAAAATTAATTAATTAATTGATTAAAAAATAATAGGGTGGTATATGGGAACTCTATTTTGTATATTTTATGTATGATAGTTCTGTTAACCTACAACTTCTCTAACTAAACAATTATTTTTAAAAAATTGTCTGTTTAAAAAAATAAATTTAGGGCTTCCAAGGTCAAACTAGAAAGTTTCCAAATAAAAAAGTAGAGAATGCCCTGCAGTCATTCTTCTCTGTCCAGTTTTCAGTGCATTAATGCCAACCTTGTATAAGTATGTGTGTGTGTTTGTGTGTTTGTGTGTGCGTTTCTCACTTCCAGGCTTTCACTTTTAGATCTTGTTCTATAAAGATAAGTGCTGAAGGACATAAATCTAAAAGTAGCAATCCTCTGACAACCATGAGCTTATAAATATCTGTGTGAAAATTGATTTTGGACAATTGTAATTGATTGGGAATATGTTTTAATCAAAATAGAGACTAATATCACTACTAATGAAAAAACAAGTGAGAAAGTACAGAATTTGTACAAAACATTGCCACCAAGGGAGAACTTTGACAGCAGTATGTGCTTTGTAATTTCTTCTTTCTGAATTTATTTATTTATCTAAGATTTATTATAGAATATAATTTTATGTATTGATGCACAAAAGAATGTACTCTAGGATTTGTGTGTGTCTGTAGCTTAACTATATAATTCAGCACATCAAATTACCAAGAAATGGTATCATATAATCCCATCCACAATCAAAATTGAGATTGAATGAGGAGACATGGTACATGATATTATTTTTCAGTGATAAATATTTTTGAAAATAAGTTATCTTTGATACAACTGCTTAGTAATAAAAATAAATATCCTTGTATACTTTAACTTTTAAATCAGGTGGAACAGATCTTACCAATCACTTCCTCCAAACTTCTTGTTTGGCAGATGAGGGATAGGACCACAAGAAGTTGAGTGACCTGATTAGAGTCACCCACTGCGGAGCCAGGAGCTATGTACCCCAGAAAAATATGTTCTTAAACTTAATCCATTCCTGTGGGGTGAACCCCTTGTAAATGAGGTTACTTCAGCAGAGGTATGGCACTGTTGAATCAGGATGGGTCTTAATTTATGTGGGTGTGAGCCCATTGTAAATGAAGTTACTTCAGTTAAGGTATGGTCCTGTTGAATCAGGATGAGTCTGAATCCTATTAATAAAGGCCTTACAGGGAAGGCCAAAGGGAGAGAAAGCCAGAGGGAGCAACCAGAAGCTGAATGTCAATGGGACACAGAAGGGAAGGGACGAGCCAGGAGAGGCAACTGTGTGTACTGCCAAGTGAAAGAAAAGCCAATGACCGAGGGTCACCGGCAGCCAGCCCCAGAAAAGCAGTACACACAAGACTGATGACATCTTGATTTTGGACTTCTCTTAGCCTCAAAGCAATGAGCTAATAAATTCCCATTGTTTAGGCCAATCCATTCCATGCTATTTCTTTAGCAGCCAGGAAACTAAAACATCCATCCAGTAAGTAGCAAAACCAGGATCTAATGATGGCAGTATTACCTCTTCCTTGAATCTGCTGCATTTTCTAAGTCCTCCATCTCCACTAATGGCTCCCCCATCCACTTTGGTCAAGCTGAAATGTTCTTTGAGCATTCCCTCTGCCTTTCTGCCCACATTCATTCAATCCCCAAGTCCTGACCATACATGTCTTAACAACATCTTGTCTGCAACTTCTCAGTTCGTCCCCTGTGGATCATCACCTTTTTACGACCTCCAGTATTTCTTTCCCAATTTACTCTGAAAACATCCTGACTTGTCTTCCTTCCTCTAATCTGGCTTCCTAAATTTCAGTTTAAACAGAAAATTTTCTTAATTGCACACTTGATCATGAAATTTCCCTGCTTAAAAGTCTCCTTAAGGACCACAATGCTCTTGGATACAAGTTGCAATTCTATAATTAGGCACACAGCCCAACATAGTCTAGATCCCACCTACCTGACTAGCCTTGCCTCTTGCCTTTTTTCTTTCTCTCTTCTCTTTTCCACCTTTTGCTCTAGCTCTAGTGAATTTACTGCCTTTTCTCCAAAGCTGCACTCTCCAATAATGTAGCCACTAGCCATATAAAGCTATTAAAGTTTAAATAAATTAGAATAAAATAAAATTAAACTTTCAGTTCTTTAGACACACTACCCTTATTTCAGATGCTTCTTATGATTTGTGGCTGCTACCTTGGAAATCACAGATTATCAGATATTTCCATTGCAGACAGTTCAGTTAGCCCGGGATGCTCTCCCTTGCCTTTGGTCCTTCTCATGAGCCAGAAAGGTACTGAGGTGACTGAGTAAACTCCTTTTTGCTTCATTTTCCTAACTCCTTCTACCTGTTCTAGTTTCAGCTTAGAGGTAACTTCCTCTGAGACGCTGGGGTATCTCCTCTACTCCCTGCTATAGTTAGGTTTCCTTTCTATGCTATTCTCTATCAGACTTCCTTAGGTTTCCTTTCTATGCTATTCTTTATATGCAGGGCTTTCCTTAGCATAGCATGTCATCACATATACTATTTATATCTATCCACCATGTCTATAAACTTATGTTTCTTGCTCATCCTCACATTTGGGGTACCTAGCTTAGTTCCTGGTACTTTATGAGCACTAAAACATTTGACTGATGAATGGATTAATTAAAATTTTTTATTTGACTTGAAATAAACAAGCATAACTAATAGAATACATTTATTTATAATTTCCCATGAATTGAAACTTTTTATTTTCATTTGACTTTCATTATAAAACTAGAAATTAATTTCCCCAGACATTGATCTTAAGAAAATTACTCGAAAGACTGCATAAATTATTTTTTAAATGTTTATCCTTAAACTATGCAATGATGATGATGATGATGATGATAATGATCATAGTAATAATAGGAAACCTAAGGAAATATAACCCACAGCCTCAAACCCAATTAAGGAGAAGGAAACTACATTTAGCTCGAGGCTGCTCTGTGCCAAGCAACATGAGAAGCCCATTATTTAATATAATTAGAACAAATCAACTATTTTCATTTTTCTGTGTTGCCTTCTAACTCTTGACTATATGAATTCATAAATTTACAGTTCCTTTCATAGCTCAGTATCTATTTTTACTTTTGGAATTAGTATTTCATCATAAGTATCCAATATGGAGAGTATAATTATTATAATGGCTGCACAATATTCTATCCAATTATGACAGTTTAATTTACTAAGAAACTCTCCTATTACTTTTTAGATAGTTAGACTATTTTCATTGTTCCATATTTTAAATAGCAATTTATTGAATATTTTTGTGTAAACAATTTTCCTTTTAGAGAGAGTGGGGTATTTTACCTTAGGCAAATTGCTATAGAGTTTATGTTGTTTGAAACATTTTGCCAAATATTTCCCCATGAGATTGAGAGTATTGTTGTGATTTTTAATGCTTTTGTAAATTTAATATGTTCTAAAAGGCCAGAAAGGATTTTATAACTGAGTATGTGGTAGAAAATATTATTGTTCCTCAAAACACTGCGGGGCTCTCTTAGATAACTACTATTATGTTGAAACAGAAGTGAGTTCAAAGAATAAAAAGGTGCCATTGGTTTTAGTCAGTTCTGTAAACGAAATCACTAACCTCTCTTATCCCCTCTATTAACTCTGAGTTCTTAGGTGCATCTACTCAAGTAGATGAGAGTGTGACATTAATGTCACTCTACATGGAATGGAATCTGGTAAGCTCAAGAAGAGAGATGGGGCATGCATCACCGCCTAGCTTGATGGAAGCAATAGACTGATTTTTTTTCTAGCTCTAGGGATGTTTTACATTATATTTTATTTCAAAACATGACCAATGTCCATAGATGTTTAATTCCTCCCACATACATCCCTTTCTACCATTCTCTGATATCAATAGTTTTATTTTTATTGATATCTGTTTTTTGGTTTTTGTTTGTTTGCTCCCTACCTGCCCTGATTGGGGCTTTTTGGGATTCATGATGCATTTAGTTGCCTCATAATAACAACAAAATAAAAATAGTGATAGCAATAATAATACCTAATCCTTTAGTGAATATATCTTAGGTGCTGGCTTATGATCTAGGTGCTCTATACATGAAAACTCATTTACTCCACAGCACTATGGTATAGGTATTATTGATATCCTGTTTTAAAGATGAACAAACTATTTCAGAGTAGTTAAGTAACTTCTGCAAAATCATATTGCTATTTATGTCTAGGCAGTCTGGATGTCTGAATGTACTCTTCATGTTCATGATATGCAAAATGGGTCAAGTGCTTTTTTAAGATTTCACGTATTAACCAATGAAATTTGAAATATTGACTATAAAATGTATTAAGGGTGTTCTTGAAGCGTAATTTGTAATTGCAGTTTTGGAGAACTTGCCAAATCCGCAGAAAATCTGACTTTGGAAAACACGGGTAGTAAATGGCCTGAGAAGTTGTTTGGATTTACTCTAAACACATCACACAAAATTAATCTCCCTTTAGCCTTATGACTGCTGCACCTGAGGACTGCCTTAGAACAGGACAGCTGGCGTGCAGCAAAATATTCTGTAACAACATAGTGGTATCTTTGCAGATAATGTGGATAATATTGGATGGTTGAGCTAATACTTTGGGCACACGCTTTCTCAAATGCTCAGTAATTCTCATGATACTGGAAAAGAGGGTGGGGTAAGTGCATCAGCGTCGAGTCAAGCCAGTCTGGGTGCAGATTTTGGCTTTGCCACTGTAGGCCCTTGAAAAATTTTCTTTGTTTCTCCAACCACAGATTCTTCATCTCTGCCATAGGTATGATGTGTGGAGCACCCAACTCATGAGATTGCTGTAAGAGTTAAGATGGCGATGTGTATGTACAATGATTGCATGGTATATCCATATGCAGAGATACTATTTGCAAAAAAAAAGAACAAACTACTGATTCACGCCTCAACATAGATGAACCTCTAAAGCATTTATATGAAAGTTCCAGAAAAAGCCAATCCATAGAGACAGAAATAGATTAGTGGTTGCCTGGCGCTGCATAGGCATCGGGATTAAGTGCAAATGAGCAAAAAGAATCTTTTTGGAGTGATGGAAATGTTCCATAATTGGATTGTGGTGATGGTTGTACAACTCTGTAAGTTTACTAGAAATCACTGAATTGTAACTTAAAACAGGTGAATTTTAGGCTACGTAATTTATACCTCAATTAAATTGTTAAAAAAAAATGTTTGGCATAGTCAATGACCATTAATCTATTTTTATTTTGGGATTGTTCTTATTTGGTTTATTATTATTTATTACTGGGTCTTTATTATCCATTTTACTTACAGTGAGAGATTCTGGGAATATGGCATAAGACCCTATACTTGTCTGGGCTCCAACATTTCATCAACTCTTTGGATGAAGACATGCTTTCAAATTTGTGAATGACACAGCTGGAAGGGATAACTAATAGAATAGAACCGAGAATCAAGATTTGGAATTGTTTTGACAGCCCAAAAAGCTGTGCTGAAAACAAGGAGATGAAATTTAACACAAAATAAATGTAAAATTTGCCACAGGCTGGCTTCCTCAGGCACACAAAACCAGCTGGCTTCTAAGTAGATATTACTCTTTTAAAAAGTATTTGCCTTTCAGAAAGGGAGCCTCAGAAAATCTAGGTGGGGTTCAGCAGGCCCAAAACGGAGGCTCCAAATATAAGTGGTCCATTTGGGTTTTGGTAGATGCTAAATGAGTGCCCCATCCAGATAGCCTATGCTTTATGTTTACATCATAATCATCAGCATTATCATTATTTTTACATCTATAATAATAAAATTCAGTGTTTATAATTTTATAAAGTATGTACTAAGTGCCTTATATACTTTATCCTATTTCATGCTTACAAAAACCCTACAAACAGAGAATGTCTTTACTCCCATTTTGTAGATGGGGAACTGAGCTTTAGTGAGTCACATAGCTAGAAACTGGCAGACCCAATTACAAAGCAGTTAGAATTCAGAGCCTATATTTTCAAAAACTAAATTCTATGATCTACCTTCATAATTCCCTATAAACAGTATATACTTCTTGAACTCTAGTAAAGTGATGATGCAAAAGTGAAGAGTTACCCGGGCTGTGCATTATTTTTGGGAATCCCTGATGATTTGACCAATACCTGGATTGGTTTATTTCAGTGCTAATGCTCTAGGATGGACTAATTTCCACCACTGTGTTCTAAACTGTGCTATGTCTAATGAGCTGTGTGAAAATGCTGAGGTATCACAGGCTACGGCCATTTGAGCTAGAAGGCAATAAACTCAGTAGGAACAGCTGCTTAATAAAAGGCTATTAGTAGGCCAGAAAATAAACAGGAGATTTTGCCGAAACGTATAATCTATTTTTAAATTACTTTGAAATAATTGCTTGGGCATTGGTATAGAAGATGATTATCAACAGTCAGTTATTTTATGGAAAATGCTCTATCTTAAAAAATATACTTTTGCATATTGTTTTCTATTTTATGTTCAATAATCTATAGAGGGAGGAAGGGCAGTCACCATGTATTTATGAAAAAGAGAATAGATGATGCATTGACTTGAAACCCTTTCATTTTAAAGAAGGAGAATACATTGTACACAAAGTATATAATTGATGTTTTCTTTTATCAGAGGGTCATATAACAGATCTAAGTTTTTCCAAGATATAATGTAGATCTGAGGATAAAGGATTTAGAAATACACATTCCAGTTTTTATAATAGTCTGTGTGTGCGCCATAAAATAACTATTAAATTAATTTTAAAAATAATGAATAAAATATGTAAGTCCCTTGATATATAGGTACCTTTTTAGTTAACTCTTAGTTCTATCTAATCCTGCATTTTTACTACATAAAACACCTGGTCACAGCTTGAGCAAGAGGCTTTATTTTTTTTTCTTCCTTACTACCAATAAGAGAAGCTTATCTTATCTGCATATTCTCTCCATTAACTATTTTTCCCTTTCCCAGTAGGTCTTTTGTCCTCTCTCATTCTTTCCACCTCCCTGTTATTTGGCAGCACTCTATGACTAGAAAGTGCCAACTATTTCTGTAGCATTTGTTTTGTTTCTCCCTTTAAATATCCAAGATGAACATAGGTTTCCTTTTCTTTCTAAAAAGGACAAAAACTAATATTTAATTAATTTTATCTATCTATTGTCATTTCCTTTGCCTTTTCTCTTTTTGACCCTGGAAACAAGTTACTTTTAAACCTTCATCATTTAATTTAACAAATTAACATTTTAAAAATTTCAGTTTGACCATTTTTCCTTCACAGCTGCTAACTGTAGGTAAAGCCCAATGTGTGCTTATAAAGTACTTTTAAAAGAGGCATCATGTACATGTAGAAATTCTTTGGTGCAGAAACAGTATTTTCCATTCTTTCTGAATAACCCTCACCTAGTACCTTATCCTGAACGATATGTGACATAATAGTTTTGTAAGATTTGGGTTTGGATCGAGGTTTTCTTGATGCCTAATAGCTGTTAATAGAATGCGGAAATGGAATTTGTAAAATCCAGCCACCAGTAGTCTAACATTTGATAGTGGTAGCCTTTAAATTCTTCACTTTTAGAAGAAGAACACGCTTCAAGTGGCTGCTATCTAAATACTCATCCAAGGGTAAAGTTTAATAAAACCCTTTTCCCTTCTACATACAAATTTGACCTTCATTCCTGTCCACCCTGATAAGACAGCAAGTTCAACTCTATTGCTAGGCAACGTTGCTTTTGGTAAAAATAACCTCTGGTTGGTAAATTACACATGGACTAGGAAGAACGATAGATGCTCTGTTAATACCAGTTTGGGATGTGACGCTTTTAGCTTCTCTGTATGCAGTGACTCTTGTAACTGGCCTGTCCCTCGTCGGGACCCTGGAAGTTAGTCCTGTGGAATCGTTAAAAGAGAACTTTGGCTCTTGTGAGACGTGAGGCTTTTAAACCAGGGTAACTCCAGTACTGCCCAATGTAGCTCTTGTGTCCTTACTCCCAAGCTGTATCCGGGGAGGAGATTTCTCCCCACAGAAAGGAACAACTGCTTCTTCCCTACTCTCTTCCTGTGTTCCTGAATTATATTCTTCTGTGTAGCCTGATGTCAGATGTGGCCTAAGAGTCTTGTGACCTAAATGTTTAGTTGAATATAAGAGGACTCCCTAGTAGGTATTAAAACATCTGATTAGAATGTTATGCTCAAACTAGTCACACGTTTGGAATTTTCAGTAATTTGATATGGGGCACTTGTGTACCTCTCAACCAATAATATAATGAGTACAGAATCTAGCTCAGTTCTTGTGAACCAATAGAATATTTATGTAGATCTACAGTATTACCCCCAAATCAAACTCGTATATATATTATTTATAAAGCACCAACCCCTCCCCAGATATTCATATCTGGCAATTATTTGTTTTGTCTAATTTCTGATTTGACTGTTTTTATTGCTGTTTCGATTAATTTTATGGTTTCCCCCCCGCCCCAAATAACACTTTAATTTGAGTGCAGCTGTAAAGGAACAGATTAATGGCAATTTTTGATAACTGTAGAAACTTTGACAGGTTGACCATCTTACCAGAGTGGGTAATGTTGAACTGATGGAGGGTTGCTAGATTTGAAATTAGAGCTCTTATTTTTTTCACAGCTATTTTTTATGAAATTCCAAGAGTATACAAAATAACATTTTTAAGTTTTTTTTTATGTGTTTTTTTGTTTTATGTGTTGTGAGATCCTTTCCTCATGTATAGTAGGTAAAACATTGTAGCTCTGGTTGAAATGATGGACTACCCAAAGCCTACTACCTTCTCCCAATTTTGTTTCTCCTTCAGCAGCTCCAGACATCACCAGGGATCTACAGGGGATCTACCTAGTACAGTTTGGAAAAACTGAGTTTCTATCTATTGTGTTTTGTCAGTGCTATTCAAATTGTTTGTGAAATTTCTGATACAAGCATACTTTTACTTTGTATAAATATGTCCTTTCTAATACAGGAAGGAGGAAAAGGGGAGGATATTGGGTATATGAGAGTCCCCTGTATTCTGTATGTGACTTTATGGTGACCTAAAACTTCTTTGAAAACAAAATGAAAAATAGTAAGACATTGGGGAATAAATGGAAGAAACTGCTGCTGTATATGCAGGATACCAGATTTTACAGTGATGAAAGGCAAAATGTCAAAAAAAATTTTTAAATATATTTTTCACTATTTTTTAATATCCTAGTCTTTTAATTTTATTTTATTTTTAGTTTTTTAAAAGTTTTATGTATTATATTTCTTATATTTAAATTTATCATTATTATTTAATTTTCCTATTAATTGTATTTTGCTGTTTTAATGGCTTCATTTTTGAAGAAGCTTTGGATCACAGAAGGGTTACAAATGGGGCAGGGGAAGATAATTGGTGTGGGGTGTCAATGATGGGGGTTACGTGGGAGGAAGTTCACCTAGGCATACATATGAGGTATATAAAAATGTTCAAGTATTCACGGGGCATCGTCACAGTGGATGAAGACTCACACAATAACTGAGAGAATATTGAATTCCCATCCTGGAGAGCTCTGCCACATTCTCTAATGGAGCAGCAACAGTCCCCCAAGTGCAGGGGCAATGACTGACGAAGGAGGATGATCTACTGTTGGGCCCTTGATATTGATGACTATGCTTATGAGCCTTTGATCTTGAAATTGAAACTTAGCCTAGTATTGTGGGGTGCCTAAGAGTTGCCTCCTGAGAGCCTCCTTGTTGCTCAAATGTGACCTCTCTCTGTGCCAAACTCAGCATATAAATGCATTACCTTGCCCCCAGCGTGGGACATGACTCCTGGGGATGAGCCTCCCAGGCACCAAGGGATTACTACCAAGCACCAACTAGCAATGCAACTGGAAAAATATCTCGAATAAAAGGGGGAAAAGGTAAAGACAAATGAGTTTATATGGCTAAGAGACTTCAAAGTGAGTCGGGACATCATCCCACTTATCCGCTTATACTCATCTCAGCAGGATCTCATAGACTGCCAAAGTGGATGCTACTCCAAATAGTGGGGCTCCTGAGGGCCCTGGAGACACACAGGTACTATGGTCAGGGCAGATAGGTCTGGAGTTTGGTGCCATGCTGGTGGGCCCTACTTTGGAGTTTGTGCTCCTGAGAGTGACAGAGTTGGACTCAATTATGTCTTCTCTACACATGACTCACCTGTCCCTTCTATTTAAACCTATACTTGGTGGTGAAGTTTGTAGGTGTACGTCCAAGAGACACGAGTCTTTGGGCTGTCCATGTGCCAGCTGGGCTGAAACCTCAGCAGAGTTGCAACACCTACTCTACAGCTCATTGGACTCACACAGGACAACTAAGAAGGAAATGATGATGGACAATAACCAACCCAGGGAACAGAGAGAGTCTGCAAATGCAGGCAAGATAGTCCTCTCCATCTTCCCCATGGGATATAAGCCCCCTCTCTATTAGAGGTGGAGTGGACATCACCATCCCAGAATCATCAGGATTGGGGAGAAAACTATGGACTAGAGTGGACTTACTGGTGTTCTACTATAGACATACTGTGATTCTAACAATGGAAGAAATTACAACATTGATGTTGAGCCAGTGGCCACTGGAGGCTCTAGGGGCAGGGAGAGGAAAAAACAGTTGTAACACGGGGGCTTTTTAGGGACTTGGGAATCGTCCTGAATGACACTGCAATGACATATAGACCATTTTATATCATCACATAACAAGCAGAACTGTGTGGGAGAGAGTATAGACTACAATGTAAACTATGGCCCATGCTTAATGGCAAAGCCCCAGGATGCATTTATCAATTGCAATGAATGTGCCACACTAATGAAGGATGTTCATGTGGGAGGGTGTGGGAGGTGTGAGGAGTGGGGCGTATAGGAATCCCTATAATTTTTGTGTAACATTTATGTAATCTAAGTATCTTTTAAAAAATTAAAAAAAAAATTTTTTTTTAAATACGTCCTTTCTGAACCAAATTCCTTTATGTCCTTTTTTTGTAAGCATGTTTGTATTTACTCCAATGCACTGAATTTTACAAATATTACCTCTTCTTGGTAGGAGGCTTACCTGAGAAAGTAAGGAGAAAGAAAGTTACATCTCAGTATAGCAACCAAATTTTTTCTTCCCTCTCTCCTTCCTAGCATCCATCTATCTATCCATCTACCTATCCATCAACCCTATAACAACTTTTTGTTACTAGAAGATTTATAGATGAAAATACCTATTTCTTGTCTGCAAAAGTTTGCAGTCAATTTTATTGCCCTAGGATGATATCAGCACTTTCAGATGCTGTTTAACATATATTAGTTCCTTCAAACCAGTATAAAATATGTGTGTATGTGTTTGTGTATGTTTATAATGTGAATACTCTTTAGAAATTGGTTAGTATTTGATGAAAGTTTTATATTTTTTTTACATAAGAAATTCTGTGTGCCTTCAAAAAAGTTTAAAAGCCTTTGGCTAGATGTTGCATTGATATTGATTTCTCTTTACCTAATTTCAGAAATATATGAGGAACTGTCTTTTATATGCCCTCCTTTCAGTGTCCAATCTACTATGGGATTTGATGCATTTAGGGATTGGAAACAAACAGTGTCAGCATTTGGCAGCAAAGTAATTTTTGCAAAAGCAAATGACATGTATCAGTAGGTTCTATTTTTTCATGAGAATAAATTTAGAGACTTAAATTATGACTCAGTGAATTTTCAAACTAAACAGAGAACAGGTTTATGATTAGCAAATCTGCAGGCCAGCACAGATTAAAGACACTTCTAGCTTCTGTTCCCCTCCTTGTGTATACCTCATCAAATAACACCCACAAGCAATTAAACTATCTATAATTATCCCTCATACAGATTTACTTTCTTGGGCTTTAGCCAAACTGCACATATTACAATCACTTCCCCTTCAAGTACAACTATTGGTAATTATCTAAGATGTTTAGATGCGGAGGCTTAACAACTGACAATCCAAGTTCATATTTGTAAGAAAATGTACAAAACAGGTTCAGAGTTTCAGAGATTTCATAGCAGCATCCAATGGCAATGGATAGTCTTCTCGATACAGTAGTACATTAATATTCCCTTAAATTGAAATGAATGCTTAACAAGCGAGAAAAGCAACTAACATAATGTTATTTAATTTGAATGTAGGCCCCATTTTTAATAATAGATAGTCTGGAATCATAGATAAAAAGGAGTGATAAATAATACAATAGAATCGAAATCATTCCTCTTTGCACCACTCTATAGAGACATGCTGATTTCCATCAGATATTTTCCTGGCATCGAGCCTTGCTTTGTTTTTGCACATTACTTTTTCTGTGAGTTTTATGTTGAAATATTTTCCACATTAGCATGTATTGACTTATTTTATTTTTGGTGAAAAGTTGAAATAGCTCAGTTTAAACGGATCATCTGGGAGCTTTTGCCAGTCTTGAGAGGATAAGAAACTTGTTGAAAGTTATTTTTGCCCTTTCATCAATAGACATTGGATCTTTAAATATCCCAGAATCATCATATTGTACCTAATAGAAGTCACTGTATGATTTAAACTGTGCCCAGACCCCACCAAGATTTGAGTAACAAATGAAACAGTAGAGTTGAACCATTCACCCATTTACCTGACTGAAATGAAATTAGAGGTGCTGAGCTAAAGGAAAGAAGACCATACCCACCCACCATCTTTTATTTTTCAATCTCTTCTAGATCTTGCCTTCCCTGCTGGATGAAATAGGAAATCACAGCTAAAACAGAGCAAAACACAGAAGTTATTTAATTTCCAAAATACTTTGTTCTGAGGAAATTGAGGGAGTTTGAAGAGTAATCTACATATATCCACCTTTGCGAGGAGCGATTATATACTAATTTTAGAACCTTCCCACTCAAAATAATGCTAGTCACATTAGTTACTCATATGAATGCCTATTCCACATGTTGCTAAGTTTGAGAGGTGTTTAGAGTATAATGTCTGTGACTAGAAGAAACCACATATTCAGTTTCTTAGGAAAATGATGGAATTGAATCTCATTCTCTTACCCACACCCTCCCTTCCAGTCTACATCTGTTTGTCTTAATTTTCTCTAAGGAATGATGCTTAGGAAAAGTTCCACCTACCTTGCCTATTTGACCTCCACTGCAGAAAGGAGGATATATTTGTTTGCCCATGCATGTGTGTGTATAAAATATAGTCTGCTCTGCTATATTACATGTGTCTATAAGCACCAGTACACTCATATGCAAGTCGTAAATAGGAGAATGTGGAAGTCATATTAGTTCATGTGATATTTCTCCCAGGTCGAGCTTCCTGATATAGCAGGATTAGAATTACGACTGTCACCAAGAAAAGTAAAAGTCCTCTGTGTACAGCTGCATAGGCAAGAGCACTTTCAACTCTGTTTACAGAAAAACCAAGCCAAACCTGGGTATGTGAATGAGGAGCTTCTTCCCTAGGAAGGCACACTCCCACCCAATGAGGACTTTCTGCTTGTTGCACACTGCCCTTCCTCCTGGGCCCACCTTAAACTGTCCTGCTAACTCAAAGCCCACTGTCTCTGCATTGACTCAGGGCAAGAAACCAGCCCGTCTTTTATCAGGTTCTTGTACATTTTAAAATATGACCTGAAGCAGTCTCCAGCCGTGCTCATCTGCCCACCTAGGCTAGCCAAGATATCCGAGAGCAGCACCAACAATTATTTTTTCGGTGTTCGGGTTATAAAGGTGCAGGTTTGGATGGAACTACTGTACAGTTCTATATTTGTGCACTGAGCAGTTATACTCAGTATGGAAAATGGCTTGAACCCTGGAATATGTATTTCTGGTTATTGAATGAAAATGGATGTTTTTCAGGACATATGTTACACTAAAATATGGACATGAGTTAAGTACATGTTCAACTTTGAAACAGTTTATTTAGAGAACAAGATATCTTCTTCCTCCATATATATAAACTTTCTATTTATGGAAAATAGGAGAAAAAATCAAGTCTTCTAGGAGGCCAGTTCTTTCTAAATTAAAGAAAGGTGTGTGACTCTTAGGAGCCTAAATCAATCTGGATAATCAATAAAAGAAGCTATTTAAGGGTACAGATTGTGTCTAATATATTTGTTTCATCCTCCCAGCTACCCATCACACCCAGCACGAGACAGATATTCAAAGAAGGTACGTCGAATACAACTTATTGAGGTATCAACAATACCAACTCAAGGTATCCATTTATCTTTTTTTTTTCCACTTTTTTTTTTTAAAGATATTTCGATTACATAAATGTTACAGAGAATATATAGGGGATTCCCATATGCCCCGCTCCCAACACCTCCCACATTTTCCCACATTAGCAACATCTTTCATCAGTGTGGTACATTCATTGCAATTGATAAACACATTTTGGAGCATTGCCACTAAGCATGGATTATAGTTTACAATGTAGTTTACACTCTCTCCCATTCAACTCTGTAGGTTATGGCTGGATATATAATGGCCAGTATCTGTCATTGTAATGTCATTCAGATGATTCCAAAGTCCCGAAAATGACCCCCTATTACACCTGTTTTTCCATTTTCCTAACCCTAGAACATCCATGGGTCATTACCTCCACGACAATGATATTGCTAGAATCACAAGTAGTCACAAGTTTATTTTAGTCCATAGTTCGTTTCCCAATCCCGAGGACTCCACCATTAATTGAGGGGGGCTTCGATCCCATACATCTGATAGATGGGACTCTTGCTTGCAGTTGAAGGCACTCTCAGTTCCTTGGTATGTTGTTTGTCCATCATCTCCTCCCCGTTAGTTATCCTGGGTGAGTTCATTGAACTGGAGAGTAGGTGCTACAACTCTGTTGAGATTCAAGACTCAGCTGGCACATGGACAGCCCAAAGATTTAAGTCTCTTGGATGTACACCTACCAACTCTAGTACTAATTATAGGTGTGAATAGAAGGACAGAAGAGTCATGTATAGGGAAACTGCTGCTGAATCTAACTCAGTCACACTGGGGAGCATAAATACCAGATTAGGGCGTGCTGGGAAGGGGCCAAATTGCTGAGCTATCTGCCCTGACAATAGTGTCTGGATGTCTGGGGTCGTATCTACTTTGGCTGTCAATGAGATCCTGTTGAGATGTGTATAAGCGCTATCTCTGGGATGGCCTCCTAACTCACTTTGAATTCTCTTAGCCATACAAACTCATTTGTCTTTAGCTTTTCCCCCTTTTGGTCAAGGTGTTGTTTTGTTGTTATTGTTGTTGTTGTTGTTTTTCCAGATACATTGCTTGTTGGCACTTGGTAGCAATCCCTCAGTGCTGGGGAGGCTCATCCCCAGGAGTCATGGCCCACGTTGGGGGGGGGCTGTTATTGCTTTTATATGCTGAGTTCAGCTTAGATGTATTCATTTATTATCATCAATAAAAGTTAAGGTAGTTCTTAAAGCTGAAGAAATGAATTATAATAGGTAACAAATTCAAAAAAATCTTCTTATAATACCAGATATTATAAAAATCTTCTTATAAAACCAGATACCCTACTTTCAAATGGGTCAACAAATTATAAGAAAACAAAAAATATATGTATATACACACATTGCAGTAAAATGTAAACCATCATTGAAGATGGTGGGTGTATTGACAAATTTTGCACTTTTTAATTTTCTTAATGTGAAGACACTTTCACAATAAAATGCTGGGAAAAAAACAGAAGCTGTTGCCTATGTCTGATATAATAGGTATTATTATCTAATATTTTTACAGAGTCTCGTAGACCATAGAAATAATTTTCAAACTTTGTATCATTTAGTTTGAACTAACGTATCCAACCTCTTTTTCCATGTGTGGTTAAAAATCTCTCTAATTATAGTTTTGGTATTTGTGGCCTCTGATATTCCATATGATGAAAATGCTTAAAAAAAAAAACATTTATGTTCTTATAATTCAAATCCTTTTGGGGGGCGGGGGGACGACTGGAAAATCGCTCCTTCCTGAAGAGTAAGGAGGTGACTTTTCCATCACAGAGCAGATTGTCGCTTTATACCGTATCCTCCCTGTGATTACTTGTGAGTCATTTCACGAGTTTTATTTTGTCTCACAAATCTACACTGTGAATTTCTCAAACATGTACTCTTTTTAAGTATTTGGTACCTTCTTGCCTAGCTATGCATCAGAAAATTTGGCAATTTAGGCTGCATCATGTTATTTTGGTTTTGATTGTTTGAAAAAATAAATCCCTGGCACCCTTCTAAAGATTTTTCAACAATAACTGAATTGAATGCTCCCTAAGGCAAGGAATATTGTTTTCTGTGTTCTTAGCACAGTGCCTTACATACAACAGGTACTTAATACTGTTTGAATATCATGAGCAAGATGGCTCATATGCCTTGCAAATATTTTGCACGCTGTTATTATAGCACATCTTTTATAGCTTTGCAAACCCTCATTTCTAAATGCGCCAGATTTCTGAGAGATCCCAGTTTGGGACAATAAATCAGGTTGTTGGGCAGTCTGAAGCCATAGGAACTGAGATGTCATACCCAGTTGAGGATCTGGGACTCTTGTTCAGGACTCCAGGTTGGAAGAATGAGAGAGCAGATTCTGTTTCCAGGTGTACTGTGTTGGAGATCCTGGAACTGGGTACAGCCAGCCTTCCCTTTCTGCCCTCTTCTATTGTAGAAATACGTGAGTGACCAAACTGCCCTTATTAGATATTTTTTCCTTGTTGGTTAAATAATTAATTTCACTCATTAAATTTTCTACTTAGTCATTTGACTCATTAAATTTTCTACTTAGTTTTCTATTTAATTTCCTTTGTAACATTTTAGGTCCTTCCATTTAAGAAAGTGCAATAAATAGAAGAGAGGAATGAAGCAAATAAACTTGGATTAGCTGACTGTCTTTCCTGATAGAATGCAGAGAAAGAACCACGTGTCGGTACCCTAATTAACAAACCTCACGTGCTGTAGCAGTTTATAGTTCAAACAGTATTGTCTATAGTCTTTTCACTCTATCAGTTTTTATAGGAAGACAGTACAAAGACTTCATGGTACATAATTACACAGATTTAATTCTATGAACATAAAAAATTGATTACTCTGGGGGCATTAAGAACTGTTTTTAATGATTGAATATTTTTACTTGCATAAATGGTAGTTTTTATAAACAGCTGCACATTTTAATGTTTGTATCTTAAAGTTCTTAAATTGTAGGCATATATGCTTCATTTTAATTGTGAATTTCCATCTCCCACCCCAACTTTCAAGAAGATAATATACCAAGAGCATCTTACTTTCTATTGTGATAAAGTTGCCATGCACATTCAGATCCCAGGAGAACTTCTTTCTTGTTCCTTTCTTTCTTTTTATTCCTTCTTTTTTTTATGAATATCTGTTCAAAAAAATAAATCAATGGAGCTACTATAATATCCTTGCAGAATCTAAATAAGACAATTCCTAGATGTTGAGATAGTTTATACTTCAAAAAATGTCATTTCTCTGGACATAATAAGGTGGTGAGGTAACTATTTAATTACTTTAGGATGCTGTCCTAAATTTCAGAGCTAGAGGATACATGGGAGGAACTTGCCTCCCTCAATTTACATATCAGAAGGCCCAAACCACAAGTAACAGATCTCTTGGGGTCTTCTCAACAATTAGAAATCCCAGCTTCAAAATCCTCATTCAGTAACTTTTGCCACTATAGCTTTATTGTTGCCTATTTAGTGTTGGGTAGTGATGATGGAAGTACTGCTAGTTGCTAAACAGTATCCATTCTACCTTTGTTCTTTAAGGATAGAAGACCAATTTTATTTAGGGCAGCAATGTGCCCAGCTAAAATGCTATACTTGAATCTTTATAATTATTTACAGTTGTACATTTTAAAAAATTGTTTACAATTATACAATTTATATATATAATATAATCTATACAACCGATATGACCATATGACTACAGTGAGATGTAAGCAGAAATATTTGACTACTTCTGAAAAGTCACTTTAAAGAGACTTGACTCAGCCGAGAATTATCTTCTTTTGTCATCTCACTCCCTGTCCTTCTTCTTGCTGCCTGGAATGCACACTTGATGGCTGGAGTGCTAGTAGCTATCTTGGACCAAGTAGTGCTCTTCAAGTTGAAAGTAATTTTCTAGAAGAGTGGAGGGAAAAGATAAAAGAAGGCGGGGTCTTTAATTAATGACTATGGAACTGCTATTCCATCCCTGGAATGCTAATTAGAATTTTTATTTCTGTGAGTGAGAAATGAACTTCTCTCTCTTTTTTTTTTTTAAATTTGTTGAAGTATATCACTCATACATGATACATAAACAATAAGTGTATAACAAGAGTTGTGAACTTACAAAACAAACATACATAACATCATACAGGGCTCTCATACCTCACCCTACCACCAATGCATTGCTGTTAAACATTTTTAACTAATGATTAAAGAGCTTCCTAAAAATATTACTACTAACCAAAGTATTTTCCCTCAACCCAGCCTATTATTATTATTTTTATATCATTTATACATGAACATACATAAACAATAAGTGTATAGTAAAAGTTGTGAGCTTACAAAGCAAACATAACATTACACAAGGGTCTCATATATTGACCCTCCTCCAACACCCTGCATTGTCATGAGACATTTGTCACAAATTATGAAAGAATATTGTCAAAATCTCACTACCAATTATAGTCCCCATCTTACATTTGGTGTATCTTTCCCCCAACCTACCCCACTATTATTCTTCAAATACACTATAACAGAAGTTGTAAACTTACAAAACAATCATACACATGTGCAGAATTTCCAAACACCCCTCCACCAACACACCACACCATGGTGGAACATTTGCTACAGACTATGAGATAACATCATCTGATTATTACCAGGTCCATAGCATACATTTGGCACACATCCTCCATATTCCCCCATTATCAACACAGTACATCTTTGGCATAGATGCAAGTATATTGCATTATTATTGTTAAGCACAGTCCATAGGTCACTCCAGTTGTATTTTTCCCATGCTTCTCCACATTCCCACCACCCTGCAATAGTGATGTACATCTACTCTAGCTCACAAAGGATACCCTTGCATCTGTACCATCAACCACAATTCTCATCCACCTCTGGGTTTACTGTGCTATTCAGTCCCTAGATTATTCTCTAGCTTTCTGTCAATTGGGAACTTCTCTTTTTTCTGAACTGTTGTTATATTGATTTTCCTTTTATATGTAGTTGAACCAAATCTTGATAGAGTGAAATTTCATATAAATGCTGTAAAGAGAAGTGGAGATCGAGCAGATTAGGGAAGGATCACAAGGAATACTGGGCATAGGCATCCCAGTAACTCCCAAAGAATGCTTAATATTGGAAGTCATGCAACTCTTCTGCTTCTCATTTTTTTATTTAAAAAATAGTGACAATGATAACAGCTTTAACTACTTCGTATTGGAACCTTGTAAAAGTTCTTGGAAATCTGTAAAATGCTATTTTCATGAAGCACATTTTCTATTAATACTATTCTCCTGATTTAAAACAGAGATTCTTAACTCCAGGTCCATGAACTCCTTGAGGTTTTATGAAAAATTGTGGGTGTTGACATAGTCTCCTCCCCCCCACACACACACAGGGAGAAGATCCAACAGAATCCAAATATCAGATGTAGTGTCCAAAGTGGGAACATATTTATTTAGAGAATGGCTTCTTCTATTGCATAGCATCTAAGGTAGAAGAGATGCCCCCTTCAATTTCATAACTGACATTTAATAGCCGATTCTGAGTGTCCAAAATTGACAGATACTTCAAGATCTCATTTCAAATACCATTCTCTCCTCAAAGCATTTTTCATTGTGCCCAGTAGGAAATAATCTTGTCTTTTTCTAAATTCCCATAGGACTTCTAATAAATACTCTTTTACAATACTTATCTATATATTTTATACTTTTCTAATGGACTTCAAGTTCCTTGAAAGCAGGTATTTCACATCTACTCCTGTATTAAATCCCCAGCCACTTACATATGTGGCTTATTCAGTAAGTGCTTATTGGATGAATAAATTCCTCAAAACACTTGCTTATTTTAGTGACTTATATAGTACATGTGTTATTTAGCTCTGGTTTGTTCTAAAGAAGTAGCAAACCTCAGCCTCAAAAGTAATTTAATAGGAAGGGCTCAAAATTGGATCCAGGGTTCAGCCACTGGAACATGGCACAGAGAGGGAGCAGATGGTGATCCACAGTGCATGGCTGAAATGCAGATGTTGTCACTTGTCTTCTGTCCCTAACCAGCCAGATGACAACAGGAGTTAGATTTGTACATGGGCTTGCTCAGGAAAGTTAGGCGTAAAATATAGAAACCATTTTCTGCCTGCGAGATATCCGTTGCTACCTTACTAGTGGTTATAAAACAAAGGAAAATTAATCAAATGTTTCCTCTCATTACAAACTTCAACTTTGTCATGTCATCCAGAAATATATTGGAATTGCAAAATTCTACCAGTGGAAAAGCCATTTATTCTTCATGGCATCTCACACACTTATAGGCAATTGTGGGTTTAATTCTACTTGGGTGCTGTTAATCAGTTCATTTCATTTTTACTGGGTAATAGATATAGTTAGATATTTCAGGAAAAACCTCTTTTGGGATTTTAGCAGGCTTAAAAGCAATACCCTTCTTCCCTCACAAAGTTCAGAATCAATTAAGAGACACACCTAGCAATCAGGCTGAGAGGTAAAAAAATAACATTTATTACGGGTAAAGTGGAAAATGTGGTATAGATATGTTGACACATAGAGTGTTAATAATTCACCCCAGAATTAAACAGATTTGCCTACCCAGTTACTTACACACCAGGACAATTCCAGTCTCCTGGACCCCTCCCCACAGGGACAGATGAGATATGGAGTGGTTGAAGGGCAGGCCAGAGGGCATCCTTTCTGAAGGTAGGGGCTTCAAAGAAAAGAAGAAGGCACTGAACATTCACTTGCTTCTCTCAACCTATCCACCCTACCAGTACTCAATTGTTCTTGAAATTAGAAACAGATAAAGTAATTTGAATTGGTAGTAAGTCAATTTTGGTCAGTGTTGGTAAAAGTTGTTTATATCATGAGATACTAACATGTAGCCAAGTCATTAAATATTCCTATTTTATTTCTACCTTATCATAAAATTACTATTTTAGTAAGCCCTAATAATCAAATGAATACTGACTGCATGGAATTTGATAGGTACATAAGTAAAGGGTGGCGATATGTTAGTTAATAAAGGAGACCCAGAAGCGTGATGATCAATGTGGTTGTGTGAGATAACACCTGTGGACAGAATCTCAATCCAAGAGGTGTCTGTTGTATTATCTGTCCTCCTTGATGCAAAACCACTAAAAAATCCCATGCAATTTAAAACTCTTCTTTAAGTTTCAGTAACGTAGTTTTCAAGAATGATAGAAAAAAAATCTGTTCTTTTTCTGTCGGTGAGTGGAAATTGTCTCACAACTGAGATGGACCTCGATTCTGCTCAACACATGATACTCTATACCTTTTGTTCTACTGATTGTTTTGCATGTGTCTTAAATTCTAAGCGGATTTAATTATGCATGCATATGATTCTGGATTATATGAAGCTGGGAGGGTTCTTAGAGATCAGTCACCCTAACTTCTATATTTTAGTTCATTTACATGTATTATGATTATGGAAATTAAATTTCTATCTTCTTAGGTTTGTGTTGTATATCAATGTATGCTCTGGCTTCCTTTTTATGTGCATTTCTACCTTATTTTGGGTCAATTGAGGTTTTTTGCCCTGCATGGTTTTTTTTTAACCTCTTACTAGTTTGGATGTTATACTCTAGACTTATATTATTTCAGTAGTTTCTGCCTTTAAACATATGTATTTTTTAAATATGGTTTTCATTTTGAGAAAATTATAGGTTTGTATGAAGTTGTAAAAAATTATAGAGAGACCCTGTGTACTTTTCACTCACTTTCCCCTATTGGTAACATCTCTCAAAACTAGAGGATAGTATCAAAACCAGGATATTGACTTTAATCCAGCCAAGCTAAGGAACATTTTAAAATTGTATTCTCTACACTGTTCTTTCTATAATCAATATAAATTCCTCCTTTATTATATCTTTTAGATTGTTGTAGTATTTTTAGTTCTTTGCCAATTCTCGCTCAACACTTCTCTTTGCTCCTCATGAAGTTTTCTCTTGTGTGATGTACTCTTAGCAAGCTTTGTTTTATCTACGGGAGGCCCTTCTGCACAAGATGGTAGTCATATTCCTATATAGAATGTTTTAATTCATTTATGAATCCTAATGGAATTCATAGGGTTTTTGCCTGTTTTTTTGTATTAACATTTTACCTTAAGATCACTGGATTACCTCTGGTGTGAACTAAGGTTAAATTTGTTAACAGAGTATACCTTTTATGTTAGTTTCCTGCTGCTTTAACCAGTTACAACAAACCTAAAGTGCCCCAAAACAACAAAAATGTATTCTCATACAGTTCTCGAGGTCAGAAGTCTAAAGTGGATCTTCAGGGCTGAGTTCCTTCTGGAGGCTCTAGGAGGCTGTTTCCTTACCTTATCCAGCTTCCAGAGGGCTCCTGAATTCTTCAGCTTGTAGCCCTTTCCTCCATCTCAAAATGCATGGCATCTTCAGATTTCTCTGCTTCCATCATCACATCCCTTTCCGTGCCTGTGTCCTTGATCCTCCTGTCTCCCTCTTATCATAGCCCTCGTGGTTACATTGAGCCCCCCGACGTAACCCAAGATAATCTTCCCATCTCAAAAATTTTAATTTAGTAACATCTGCAAAGTTCTTTTCACCACATTCACGGGTTCTGGCAATTAGGACTTGGATGTCTTTGGCGGGGCATTATTCAGCCTACCACATTCCCCCTTCCCGAAGTTTAGAGATAACAAGCTCCTTAAGCACTTGTGTGAGCTGGACTGGGAGTTTTTCTACTTTCCATTTTTCACATGGTACTGATCTTCCAGTCTCCTAGCTGTAAGCAGGGGCCTTAGATACAGTTCAATGCCTCATGGTATCAAATCTCTTTCCCCGGCCCCCAGTGATGTGTCTTGTCCAATTTGAGGAAGTGTAGCCACTTTATATTGTATGTTAATGGCAGCTGTGAAGCACGACAGCCTGCCCAGCTCTTAGAGCTCATATGACTGGGACCTCCACCATCAGCTTAACCTCTCCACTCTGACTTGATGCCTGTTTTCTTTCTTTAAAGCTCAATTATACACATGTGCATATAGATAATTTTCATATTTTTATTTCCTTCTTTTAACCGACATTTCTTTGTGACTGTGAAAAGAGGAGGCTTAGCTCACCATGTTGCTGGAACCTTGCCTTCATTTTGTCGATGGAGAATGTGCTCCCCAGAAAAGTGAACTGACTCACCTGAGGGCACAGGACTAATAAATGACCAAATCAGGACGAAAATCTTGATGCCCTGGCTCCACCAAAGGCTCTTTCGTACATCTTAATAACTGTACTTTTATTATTATTCATAAATTTATCACTAATACTCATTACTGAATTGTCAGATTACACCAGCACCTGATGAAAACTGTACTGTTGCATAGCTTTGTAACTGCAAATCCTAGTATGAAAATCATTCTTTAAACATTTATTGAGCTATTCCCTGAGCTAGATGCTAGAAAGTCTGTTGAAGAAATAGGTGTATAAGCAGGTACTTACAATTCAGTGTGCCTGAGTATTATGGGAACACAAAGGAAATGTCCTTAGGCTATCCTGAAGGTGGAGGTGATTGGATGGGGAAAACAGAGGATGGCTTCAAGAATGGAATCATCTTCAAATAATCATTATTGTTTTTATGGACTGATAGATAGTTACATGACAAAGAAAATATAGCTAAATTTTTAAATGTAGAATCTGAGTAGTAAGTATGTGGTTGCTTACTGTATAAACTCTTCAACTTTTCTCTATGTTTGAAACAATTTATAATAAAAGGTTGGGGAAGAATCATCAACATCTTTATCATAGCTATCATTCACTGAGTGCTTATTGTGGCAGGCATTTTTAAGAAATTTATGATTTAACACATTTAATTCCCATCACAACTATGCAAGATAGGCACTACAGATCCCTGTTTGATAGAAGTTAGGCATGGAGAAGTTAGATAATTTGATCAGGCTCACACAAATAGCAAGTGGAGAATCTAGGTTACCAGGCTGGCTGGCTCCACGATGTTCACTCTTAATTTCATAGTTCGAGCTGCCTCTAAAAGATTAGAATAATTTCTTTAATGAAAGGGGTAAGGATGGGAAGAATTATAGACAAAGGAGAGAATATATTTGCATGAAGGAATAAATAGCATGGATTTTGCAGGAAAGAGGGGAAAAAACCCTGGGTGATGAGTGGAATTTAAAGTGCAAATCAGTGAACAAGGGAAGTCATGAGAAGAGGGGTACTTTGTATGAATTGATAGAGTTTGAGCTTTACAAGGTAATTGATAGGGATCCATTGAAGGATATCAAACAGGAAGATGATGTGTTTAGATTTCTATTTTAGAAAGGGCACCTGACATCAGTATGAAGAATGGATTTCAGCTACGGCTTTTCATTTTTATTCATTTCCAGGTGAAAAATGCTTCAACAAAATAGAACAGTTTAGAGATCAATAAGTGGCACAATTTAAAATGTCTGGAAGGAACTGTTGGGCTCCTTAATATAAAGTACATCCTGCAGAAGTTGAAAGTGACCCTAATTGGAGAAGTGGTCTATTTTTAGCATTAGTAGGTATGAACTGGGATGTCTCTCATCATTCAACTGAAGATATTACTAAGAAGACTAATTTCCAAGTTTATCCTGGCAAATCCTCTCTTCCCTTTAAACAAGTGGTTAATTTCATTTTTTCCCCCTCATCTTCATATTTTCTGGGACAGGTAATAAATTCCCATAAATAGCTTGATGAGTTGTTATTGGCCTCTGCTTCTGAGAAAACTGCAGAAGCTCAATATTTTCTGAACGGTAAACAGTATTACCACTCTCATGTCCCGTGGCTTATGTTAGTGTGTTGGGATCCTTTAATAAGTTCAATGGAGAATTGGGTTAATTATATAGGTTATTGAGGTTTGAGAATATCCCAGTAATTTGTAATTGTTGTTATAACTGATTCAGGCAAGGTTTATCAATGTATGCTAAACCTACTAGGTTTTAGCATAAAACTTTTAAAGACTTTTGGAGAAAAAGGATATTTATATGGTCTCAAAGTATCCCCCACATGGTACTATTTACAAAAGCAAAACGGTACCTTTAAAACGAAGAAATCTGGTGATCAAACTTAATACCAATAACAGGACAGATTGACAATTCCTGCTTCCTAATGTAATACACTGAGGATACCTATCATCTCTTCATAGTATTCTTGCCAAACCGCTTGAATCTAATCATAAAGAATTAATCAGAAAAATTCAAATTGAAGGACATTTGGTAAAGAAATGGCTAAGACACTTCAAAAATCTTGTCATAAAAACACAATAAAAGGTGCAGAAACTTTTCTGTATAAAAGGGAGGCATGACCACAAAAAGCACTATCTGATCCTAGATTGGATTCTGGATCAGAAAAAAAGAAAAATTAAAAGCTATAAAGTATAATATTGGGACAATTGGGAAATTTTGAGGATAGACTGAATTAAATTTCTTGGGTTAGTTAATTGTATTAACTATGACTATTTAGGGGAATGTTCTTGTTCTTAGGAAAAACAGAATTTGTTATATTCTTCAGAGAATTATTTAGTGACAAAGTGCCATGATATCTGCTGCGTTCAAGTGATTTTTTAAAGAAAGTATTACAGAGAGAAAATGGAGGATTGGGGGGGTAGAGAGAATAAAAACAGGAAATAGAGGTCGAAATGTTCATATTGGTCCTGGGTCAAAACCACATAGCTATTCATTGTTCTATTCATTCAACTTGTTCATAAGTTTGAAATTTTTAAAAAGAAAATTTGAAGAGGGAAGAATGATCAAGTAAAAAGAATCAGATGAGATTGAACATTCCATACTCTCCTCAAAGTTCTAACATTTTGCATATTATTTCAGATCAACTGTATCCAACAAGTTGAAGATATAGTATATTTGCTTTAGTTTATGCCAACTTTCTTTAAAATTAAAACTGTTCTTAAATTGCAAAGACCTAAATAAATATTTCACTTAGAATAATAGTGGACATATACTTTACAGTTATATATGATTGTGTGGATATGTCATGAAGATTACATGAATTTTGGATTTCTGAAATTAAAAGGTTGATTTCTCTACATTTGTCATTTGCTTGCAGTGTTTCTGCAAAATATAGATAAAGAGATTAGAAGAGTATGAATCTAGGTAAAGATTTTCTTAAACATTAAGAAAATGTTTAATGTTTTAATTTAAAATTTCTACTTAAAGAGGATCTTGTACACTGCCTTAATACCTGAATTACTTCATTCTGAAATTTAGCCTGTTCTTCTGTATCTGGAAATCAACTAAGGTTAAAAAAAAAAAAAGTTTTCCCATTTTCTCAAAGCATGTGGGAAGAAAAGCAGGCATCTTATTCTTCTTTTTTACTCCATAAAATATATGTAAGGATACTTTGCCCATTCTAATCAGACACTCATTTTTTTTTTCTTTTTTCCTAATGTCACACTGTGATGATCTTAAAAAAAGAGAACTTTTTGGATTTTAGCTCTGCTTCTGCCAGTCCTCCTCTTTTGGGCACCTTCTTTCTCATCTTTTTCCATCTGTAGCAGATCTAAGGGGAGAAAATTTCTCTTTAAGAAACAGAGGTTAGTTGTGACTCCCCTCATGTAAAAGCCTGAACAAGGCTTTTTGTAGTTGATGGAAGGGATGCCAAAGAATAAAATGAAAAGCTCCTGCCATCCACCTAGCGCCTACTCTCCCTGGAGCCGACAAAAGAGCTCAGGACCAGAGCCGAAGAGTCCACGATGCACTGCATTAGTGATAAAGCTGATTATAAATAATAATGACCTTAGTGGATGATGAGAAATGCAGTAAACTTTTTCTGAGCTAGAGAAGATAATGTAGGGGATGCAATATAAATGCATAAAGAGAAGCAGATTCCCTGAAAGATTTGATTTCTTTCCCTAATAATTTGAATTGACAATGAAGTTAGGTGTTTGATAAATATTTGTTGAATAAGAAATGATACCAAAGAAGTCTACCAAAGCCCATGAATTGAAATATATTTGCATAAACCCAAATCTGTGCTAAAACTGTATCCACTGCCAGAGTAAAGATTGGAATCCTGATATGGGAACATGGGAAAGATTCAGCCCATCTCTTTAGGGCCAAAGAGATAGAAAGAATTTACATATGTGGAATTACATGTGGCTCAGTTTGCCTAATAGCTGTGTTCATTGGTTCTCATCATGGTGAGGGGAGGAAGAGAATTGGAGAAGATGATTTGCAATTCATTTTTCCCAGGTCTGTTTGGTTTTGTGAAAATCAGTCTTCCTTGTCTAGAAAACAATACTTAGTTCTTGTTCTGACTAGACTTTTTACTTAGTGGTTGTTTTAGTAATCATTTGTTCTAAGACCCATGTTTGTTGCTTTGATACACTTGGAATTACAGTAATTTTTCAACTTTGAACTAGTTTGAACAGAATGTGGTAATTTATGTGAAAGTGTTCTGAAAAGTTTAAAGTACCTTCCAAAGGCAGACCGGTCAGTTTAGCGTGGCTGCTGCAGCTATATCTAGAGAAACACGATTTAAAATTGGTCGATTTTTAAATCATAAGATTTTATACAGCTTTGATTTCTTAGACATTCTAACTATGAGGATCCTATCAGGCTCCCTAGGTCAGGGTTTTTCGTGCAGCACTATGGACATATTGGGTCAGGAGATTCTTTCTTGTGGGAGAATGACCTGTGCATTGTAGGATGTTTACCAGCATCCTTGGCCTCCACCCACTAGATGGCAGTAGCAAACCCTTCCAGTCATGAAAACCCAAACTGTCTCTAGACATTGCCAAATGCCCATGGGGGCCAAAGTCACCCTACTCTCAGAACCACGGCCTTACATGATGGTGGAAATATACACATCATCAAAAGTACACTCAATTAGTCAATTGATGTAGTATAACACTACTCTGAAAATTTGTCTTGAAAAGACAGTGGGTAAATTTAAAATCAGTATTAAACCTTGCTCAGCTTTTGTTGGAAGGAGAATCAGAATCTTCTGAGGAAGAGGATTTTTATCTCCTTAGATAAGAAAATTGTTTTGTATTCTTTAGCAATTAAAATAAGTATAAGTTGGCTCTACCCTCAAAGTAAATGAGAAATAGTGCTTCTAAAGCAACATGTCTTCTTTCTGTCTCTACATACCTGCATATGTGTGCACACACACACATCCCAAATTAATAGCCTTTTTGCTAATGGTGACTGCAGATTTCTGAGCAGTTAAAATGTGATAAACACGGAGGCATATTGCACTCTTTACCTAGTTTATATATCAGTTTGATGCCACTTCACCATAATTTTCAAATTAGGCTATTTTCTCTGCAGACTGTTTTAGGTTTATGACCCTGGTCTGGGGATCATTGTTACAGGAATGTGATATTTCTGGAAAAACAGTTATGGCCATGCACTTTCCTTTGGCTACATACTTTTGGCTTGCTTCTTGGTTATTTTATAAACAGAGTATGTTACTGACCCCATTACTTTTGTTTGGAGAAGAAAGTCCAGCCATTGCTCCTGACATTGTCATTCCAGTGGGTAGCCTAGGCAGTGATTTCTAAGCCATTCTTTTCTTTGAAATTTTGTTCCCAGCTGGAGAAATGTCACATTGTCTCAGTTTTTGACTCTGACTTTTAGTGAGAGAGGCAAGGAATAGGAAATACGAACACTTTTTAGAAGAAGCAATGAGCAATTGTATGCACATCTGGTGACTTACTGCCGAAGATTCCAACACATTTAAAAATATTGATTAAGCCTCGACCTCTTGGGAAATTGTTGCCATAACTTTCATTTTGCCCCTAGATTTGCTGAGACTCAGAGCTGTATTTAACTTGCTGATTCTTGTATTATGGCCAGAAAGAGACCTCAGGAGCCCATTCCCTAGGTTCTTATTAGCCTTGACAAGAGTGGGTTGAAATTGCAGACTCCTCACAGTCACAAACATGCAGTTTCTTGCAATTTCAATGCAAAATCTAATACAATCTCTATGTATTTTGGCTTCTGAAGTGCATTCTGAGATAATGCATTAGGTTCTTTGTGAAGAAGCTTTCCTTTGCAGTTACTAATCATGTTGGTCTTTTCTCCTGTCTTTGCTGTATTTATTTTGACATTAATGTTGTCTATGACCTTAAAAGAAAAAAAAACCAGACACTTCCCAGATTTAGACTTTTAATAGAAATCACGTCATATTTCAAATGGTATGTCTCGGGGGAGAAAAGTATGAAGAATTGATGGAAGTTAGAAAATTTTAGTTAGTAATTATCATCTACCATTAGAAACAAGTGCAAATCACATGATGTCAAAGTAAATCTATCACGTATCGTAATCAAAGATGAATCAAAGTAATTACCAGGCAAACACGGATTGAATAGAACTTAAAACCAATTAAACTATTTATTTTGACTCTACCACTGAATAAACACTTTAGTATTTTAATATGCTCCTCTTTTCATTGGCTTCAGCAATATGTTTGCTAATATGACTGAGATTCACAATTGCTATTTAATTAACCTATTTTTGTCAGCACCTCACATGAGCTGCGTGAAGTAGATGTGCTACCGTCTCAATAATAATGAGCAAGATAAAAATAACAAACATGAAATTTGTTCCAGTCATTTTACAACGTTTGCTAAATTGCAACAATACTCAAAGAAATAAAGACACTTGGATTACCTCATAGAAACTACATTGAAAATGTTTGCAAAAACATGTTCAACCAATACTGAATTGCTCAAAAGTTTAGTCAAAAACAAAAAAGGTTAAATCATACTGTTTCATCTTCCCCAACTTTGTGTATTGTTGCTGTTAGCTTGATAATATGTCTAGTTGAGGTCATAATCTAGTTTGGAAAAATTGAGTTGTTAATGAACACAAAAGGTTCTAATAGTATGCATCCTCTACAAAGCCAGTTATCCTGACAGTGAACTACTTTTCTAGTGATAGAATAAGGATCATAAATGTGTTGATCTGTTATCCTTTTATTCCCTAAGACCAGTATCAAAATCCTAAGACGCTTTGGGTTGTCTTAACCTTGATGATACACATTTTCCACAGGAGTTAGCATAACTGACAATGTAAAGAGAAGCCCCACTTTCATCTATCTTTAGATAGGAGTTTAAGAAAGTAAGATGGAGCAATCAGGTTAAATATCAAAAGGCTCTTTCCACACAAATTTCAGTGCTCTAGTGAGGGGTACCATGAGAGCAAAACATTCTGATTCAATTTTTGTCTCTTCATACAGATATTTTACTCTCAGGAAGGTACAGTTTGTGTCCAATTGAATAAAACCACTTTCTGCCCAACCCATTTGTGTGTATTTTCCCCCCTTTTCACACATTTGTGATTTCCTCAGAGTCACCAAATATGTTGCCTCAAGTTCTCTGAAGCAGCTGCCTATTAGCTAATTTATCAGGGCTCCCCAAAGGTAACAAAGTTTTCCAAATTTGGGCCAGTCAATAAAAAGCATAGCTTTACTTCTTCCCCGTTAGTCTGGTTGCTATTACAGGTGTATGTACCCTTATAATGGAGGAACAAGGCCCTTATTGTACAAATAATAAAACCTGGGCTCAGGAAGCCAGGGAGGTGAAGTGTCATGGTGTAGGTCACCACTTTTTTTTCTGTAGCAAGGTGACTATTAGCACACAGGTTCTCTCACTCTCTAAATGTTCTCCCCTCTTTCTCACACAAGCTTATTAAGTGCTTTGTGTGTGTGGCAGACCTTTAAACAATCACCTGGGTAGCTTAATTACAGCCTTTTAATGAGTGGCACAGGAGAGGAGTCTCCTTTATCTAAACTGGAAAGTTGTACATCTCTAACTCAGACTTGCTTAACTAAGGTCGAATTTACATAAACAAATGTCTTCAGGGACCAAAGGTAGTATATATGGGCAAAAGGGGGGGTGGTGCCGTTTTGGTAAAGTGCAGAATACGTGTTCTGTTTAAAAATGTTCACATTCAAATCCTAAAATCTTTCTCTTGCCAAACCAAGCATGAGAAACAGGCTACTAGTTTGTAACCTCTGACCACTTTACCTTGCAGAAGGAGTAATGGAAAATGTTCTTTCAGTTATGCAAGGAGAATGGAAATCACCAGACTGTTTTAGAATGCTTGATGTCCCAAGTACCATGCCAGACCTTCTCTTTTGAATGCCTCTGACTTCCAGTACTCAGTGAAGAAGCCTATCTTTGGAGACATAAATTGCCCCCATAGAGACCATCTTTATTAGTTTAAAGACTAAACCTGAAGACAATATACACATACATGCATCATAAAATCCATGGGGGAAAGCTTGTATACTTCCTTGGAGCTGCAGAGAAACCCTAACGGGCAAACCAAGTCGTAGGGCAAACCCACCATATGTACCGAACAACCAGTGTAATTATATTCTGTAGTTGAGAAATTACATAAATTGCCCACTGGGAAGGAAGCCTTAATCTCCACCCCTCCCTTGAAATCTATAAACAGCTGTGCGAGTCTCTGTGTATTTTTGAAGGGTTTAACACATTGGATCAGGGAACCGACTTGATTTCCTAATCAGGTTCGATGTGTGGAGAGCCATTTAGAGATGTGTGTGAATCTCCCAGTGTGCGTCTTTGATTCATGCGCTAATTATGTCGATCCTTTGGGGAATACAGCCACGAAGCTGGGTCTTCCTTGATTAATGCCAGCGGAGAGCCGTGCAGCGCACAGCGGAGAGCGGTTCAGCAGCTCTGGTCCCAGCTGAGAATATGGTCCCATTATCTCCCAGCTGCCTAAGCAATCCATAAGGGCCTGTTCTGCTTGGATGATCAGTGTAGTGGAAACCGGGGCTTGCTGAGAGCTGAAATCCCTGTTTGATTTGCTGTAACATGTAAAGCGAAACTGGGACATTTTACTTTACAGTTCTGTAAGTACCAGGTTCCCCCCCACCCCCTTTCTCCCTACAGCTCCATGTGAATGTGACTTTGCAAGCTGCATTTGATTTTCTGTTCCGTTGCTCTTTGTTGAATCAAGCTGGTGAGACAAGAGTGTAATCTGTTTTGAGCTTGCTGTTTCTGTCAGATCTCTTATATAATTGATTCATATAAGGAAATAAGGGGCCTTTCAGAATGCTTGCGTAGAAGTTAAAAATTATTGGCTTTGTTTTTAATTTGGAAAGCTTGGTTGCACTGTCTGTGGAGGTCGGGATGGCTACAGCATATATCTATTTTCTGCTGTATCTCTGGGCGTTACAAGAAAAATTTGAGTAAAAGTAACCTATATGGAAAGAGGTAATCTTGCATGTGTTTCTGTACAAACGAAGCATTTCTTAGTATTTCCCGAATTTGTTTAAGATGGTTTATTTTGCTGCTCTCTGCTGCCACTAAGAAATACAGAAATAGGAAAGTTTCTCTTGTTTTTCAATTGTATGATGTTTAGAAACTTTGGGGAGGGAGTGATTTTCAGATTATTTGCAAATGTAAGCTGTTTTATCTTCTGTTTCACTCTAAGGGCAGTATTTGAAAATGAGAGTCTATGTTTATCCCATTATTATTTTTGAATGCACCACATTTTAAGTAGTGATATGAATAAAAAAAGGGTAAAATATAATTTCAAATCAAGGTTCATTTATCTTTTATGTGTCCCCAAGTGCAATCTATCAAATTAGTATTTTTTTATCCATGGAAGATGAATTGAACTTAAAAAATGCCGTTGGAATTTAATAAATTTTAATAATGTTTGCATGATGTCTTTCAAATGATCAATGCCCTTGTGAAATTAAAGATCGTTATCACTGTGGAAGTGGATATGTAGGTTCTCTGCTCTGGGTTTCCCTAATCTAAGTCACAAATTTCTTCCTGGATTAAAAATAGAACAATTGAGCTATTGTGAGAATAGAATTTGAATTAGAGAGACTTGAACCACTTGAACCAATGACCAGAGCTGATGTGGACCAAAGTTAACTTATAATCATTCATACCTGAGAAGGGGAGTAGGAGTGCCCACAGCGAGCTGGCGACCATGGAGTCAGAGAATACAGTAATTTCTAGAGTGCAAATGCAATTTTCCTGAGTAGGCAGTAAGTCTCAAAGCAGAGAAAAACCACAGGCTGTGAAGTATGAAAGTGTCTCACTGGTAAGGACTCAGTATGTTCTCATTTGATTGGTTGAGGGGAACAATGCAAGAGAGAGAAGATTCAAAATACATGGTTGTCTATATGAGTACAGGCATTTTCAGAGCTGGAAGTGTGGAGGGGAAAAGATAGCAAACCAATGAAGAACACTTAACATCTGGCAAGATAAAGCAAAAAGAGAATGGTTGTGGTATCTCCATATAGCGAACATCCCCAGAGCTATCCTTGTGGGAAAGTCTGCTTTTCTGGAAAAAGTAAGTCTGTTTAAGAGCCTAAAATGCTGAAATCTGAAATAAAGGCAAGTGGTTTTGATCCAGTTACAGGACACTTGCAGCCAACTGCCTCTGCCTCCTTCCAAAGCTGGGCTAACTTATGTGAGTGGTGGTTACTGAGGAAACCTTCCTATATTTTAAAATAACTTTTGATGTTTCTCTAATTTGCTCAAGTATGTGACCTTACATAAGCTGTGATCTTGTTGAAGAGAGTGACACGTGAACAGAAATAGCTAAGTTCCAGTGATTTTTTTTTTTTTTTAACAGATATTTGTTTTGTTTCTACCTAAATCAGTAAATGCTGTTTTTCTTTTCAATTCTGATTTTTCATATGACTCCTGAATTCCTTTTTAAATTTCTATACAGGAATTTTTTTTCCCTGAAGTAGCTAAGTTTGATTTTTATTTTCCATTCAAACATTTAGAAATTTCGCCTCATGTTAATTGGTGATAAATGTGTGTGTATCTGGGCACCACAAAGCTTTGAGAGGCATTTGCAAGATTTACAGTGTGCTCCTATAACTTTAGTAGTGTCTTTTTAATTCTTTTCTAAAAATTGGGACATTGCCTCTCCAGTTGTGCTTAATCTGTAGAAAAGGGAATTGGACGCTCCAGGGAGAAGTTTAGGGTCTGTTTTCCTGACAGCTGGGGATGCCAGATGGGTGTTACCTTGTTAAGAGGTGCATTTAAAGTCTTGGTGATCTGATCAGTCTTCAAATAAATTTAAAGTGCTGCAAGAGAGAATAAGCAACAATTCCTGCATTTTATACATCTAGATAGTGCGTCTACATAAGTGTTTGCATGCATGCAATGCATCCATCAGCCTATTTTAGATGATTTCTGTACTACCCCAGGTATAGTACTCCCTCAGCTCCTAGAAGGTGTTGGGTTGGACAGAGTAGAAAGACTGTGCTTAAGGACACATCAGTAGATAGTTAAGCAACGCCCCGCCCCCCGCATTCTGTGCTCTTGGCCTTGGGAAAACTGATTTGTCCCCTAAGCTGCTGGGTGAAACACAAAGGGGATTCAGAACGACCTCAGCAGCATCTGTTGAGTAGGACCTCTTCCCACACAAATTGCACCCCAGTCTTCCTTAATGGGCTGGGCCAAAAAAGGCAAGGGAAGGGATAAAGATCTGTACTCTTTCTGCACAGTAAGTTCAAAAGTGAATATGGTTAAATGAAAAAAAAATGTATTTAATAGCCTAATAATTTGGGGTGATTTTAAATGTTAGCAAGGCTTGATTATGCGCTCCAGTAAAAGTGGAAGCTTATGTTAACTGCCTTTAAATTGTCATACAACATCTAACAAGCTACTTCACCTCTCTGTGCCTTGGTATCCCCTCATAAAAAAAGGTACGATTTCCAAGATCCTTTCTAGGTTCAAAAGTCTGTGATCTCATGATACCTCGTTTTACCTCTAACATATTCCTGGAACAACAACCCTCTTAAAATTGCCTGGGGACTGTGTGAAATGTGATGTAATTGTCAACCTAAGCAAAATGTCACTGAGATGCTCTATTTTTCTCTTTTCCTTTCTCTCCCCTCCCTCCCTTCCTTCTTTCCTTCCTTGTTCTGCCCTTCTTTCTCTCCTTCTCCTGAGTATGTAGTATGTGTTCAGGTCAAACAGAAACATGGTTGGAATTGTCTGCTCTTTGCATAATCTATGTTTGCTACCGTCTCTTATGTGAGTTCAGGAGGTATAAATGATATAGTGCTCTACTGTGTTTTGCATTGCCTTAGTCCTAGGTATGTGTGCACAGAAGTGACCCTAAAAGTGGTGTGTATGTATATATGTGTGTTTAGAGTGCCCACGTTAATTTTTTAAGTAAGAATGATTTCTTTTATCTTGGATTCTAAATCAAAGGTAATTAAGCAGGATTTTTCCTGTTGTATTAAGTTAATAACATTTAATTTAAGAACAAAACAAAGAAGTTTCAACAAACTAGAGTAAATGTTAATGTAGGAAGATTTTAATGAACTTGATAAAAAAGAAAAAAAATACACTGAAGGATTTTATTTTTCCCCAAAAAATGGTTATCTTGTTAAACAATGTGGAAAACAAAAGCCATAAATGATCTGATTAAAGAATATATACCTGACAGCATAATCAACTAAGTATCTTTGAGGAATACAAGTGAGATTAAAGAAAAATTTTCATGAACTATTTTTTTTAAGATACATTTCTTGTAATCTCAGCTCTGTTTAGTGCTATGTAAGTCTCTTATTTCAAAAGGACAAATGACAAAATTACTAAAACCATCACTAGTGATTCTGGAGCTTCTTGATTTGCTCAAACCAAATTGCAAATAAACTTTGTTTGAGCATCTTCACTACAAGTACTAGAAGAAGCCAAATTAATCTCAAAATTTATATTTGTATTATAAGAATTGCAGTCCTTTTTGTTTCTTTCACTACTAGATGAAATAAAAATACACATTGCCTGGATAGATGGAATGGCACAGAATAATTATAGACTAGCATTCCACTTGACAATATTTATGTATTTTTTTTAACATCTAGCATACTCTAAGAAGGATGCTAAGTGGCTATTTGATGACAGTAATAGCTTGGATGGGCTCAACTTCTTACTCCAGAGCAGGTCAATGTTATGACAGCTTTTAAATGTAAGTTGGAATATTCATTTTTCTCTCAAATTTTACTATTAGGAAATCTCTGCATATCTGGCTTACTCTTCTGGAGTTTGAATATTAATGTTTTTCCTCATTGAAATTGTAGAGGGTATTTGTTGTAATCCATGCAAAATATAAAATTAATTTTCCAAATCTCATAAAACCGGATAGATATCCTGGCTTTCTAGCCAGTGCGCCTGGTTGTAAGAAGGATCAGTAATGTAAAATAATTCCTCTGTTTTATAGTTGTGCACCCTTCTGTGACCAAAATGATTTTGTACTTATAGACTATTTCTATGCGAAATATATAATGGTGACAGATCTGTTTGATAATTTGTGGCTTTCAAATCCTTGACAGTAAAGTTACCAAGCAGCTTCCGGGGCACTACTTTTGACTTGAGATGTTCAATTCAGTATCACTTAGTTAATAGCTCCAGTGGTTTATCAGACTGTTTTATTGTAGAGTTAAAGAAATAAAGTTGTAAATCGGACCTAGACATGGCTTTTGATATTTTTTACGTGGTTTCAGATATCCTGGTTCATATTCCATGGTAGGAACGTAAGTACCTCTGCATATTAGCATGAGGTTTCTCTCTTGTTTCAATGAAGGTTGGGATGATTTAATATTGAGAGGAGTACATGAGAAGGAGCTGCGAAGGAATAAAGTATTTGTTATGGTTAGACATAAAATGAGGAGCTACAGATACTGGAGGATATGACAAAATTGAGAGAAGCTGACTGTGCCAGGCAGTTGGCAAAGGAGGCTTGCAGGAGACAGATTTAACGCTTGCCAGAAGGGAACCTTATATCAGTGGATAGACATTTCAGTGCCCTGCAAAAATAAATGTAAATAAGGAAGTAGAAGAACGAGTGCATTGTGGTTGAAAGAGATGCTGCTTCATGCTACAAAGGAAAAATGTGGTGAGTGAGGGGAAAAAAATATCAAGTGTAAGTCAACTGGGACAAATTACAAAATTGTCACCATAGGTATAACGTAAGTTACTATGCAAATGATTAAGAAATGTGGATCAATAAAAAGATACAGTGGAAAAAGGATTGTTTTTGACTTGATTGTACTACCCAGAAAGCTTTAAAAATATGATTATATTAAAAGAAGTAGGTATTATGCCCTAAGGTGGATTGCTCTGTTTTAATGAGGTTTTCTGGACTAGTGTATGTGGATATTCTGTTTGATTTGTTAGATGCTGGTAAACAAGTATATATAGAAATCCTATAGCTCTTTATACAGGTGGCTAGTGAATTGTCATAATTCTTCTCCCAAATTTTGCATTTCTGACTCCCCTCCCCCACCCCCCCAAGTTTATCTATAGTGTCCCCAATAGTCCCAGGAGATGAGATGGGATGGCTGAGTCCCAGGAGGTTGATTTTATTAAATCAGTTGAATTGCCGAGGATGTAGGGCTTAAAGTTCTTCCTGTAGGATGTGCTACAACACTAAATGACTTCTTGAAATCATTTCACTTCACTTTTCCTCTGCCAAGGCTCATGTCCAAAGTAATATGTTTAGGTCTCACAAACTTTAAGATCAATTGCTTTGTCTACGTGGACATGAGCCTCTAAATCAGTCATGTCACTAATCAGACGCAATCTTTTGCTAGCACTTTGCCTCCAAGCTGCTACAAATGCAATGCCTTCATGCCTCTTCTGTGTTGGTAGAGCTGCTCACACATAGGCATATTGCTTGACACCAGGAAGGAAAACAACCACCATCTCCCAGAGGAGAACAAATCATGTGTTCAAACATGGTCTCTGGCATCTTCATAGTGTGTGTGCTAAAGTGTGAATCTGGCAATTTGAGGTGTGTGGCTCTTACTTCCATCCAGCTGGCTGGCTCCGTGATTAGAGAGAAGAATAGCAACAGAATTAGGCTGACACAGACCTTCCCGCAAGGCGCCCCCTCTACCTCTTGCTACAGGAACTCACAAGAGTACCCAGTTGATTGCCGTGGTTATCCTCTCTTGTAGTATTCTATTTCTTGTTGAAAATATCTACTATGGAATGTGAGTACATTTGAGAGATGTGAAAACCTTTAAAATGACTTAACTTTTAAACTTCCTTACCTAAATCATTGTGGGGAAAACAGTATCTTAGACTAGTGTGCGTGTGTGTGTGTGTGCGTGTGTGTGTGTGTGCATGCACATATGTGATGTGTGTGCATACAAGTAACCCAAAATCTTTGCAAACATTTAATATTCATCAAGGACCATTACTGAATGATGCATTGGTTACAGTGAGATTTTTCCAAATAATGTCATAACATGAAATTGATACTCAAGGTGTTCATGCAAGGTGATAGACTGAAATTTTTCACTTGAGACAGCATTACTTATTTTATATATGACAGGTTCAATCTCAAAATAATCTGGAAGATAGAATTAGGAATCTATTTGGAAATTTGGATAAGACTCTGGCAATTTCTCTTAAGTTATCCATTTTAATAAACTTTGTGCTTCACATAGGATAGTTTTTCCTAAAGTTTGAAGTTAATTTCTCTGGTGGACTATTTGATAATGTTAGGTAGCACCTAGTAAACATTTTTAACAGATATTTTTAAATGAAAAAATATATAACTCAAATACAATATATGCTTTTATAGGTATAATTGCTCAGGACAAGACTAAATGGATAAACTATTGTTTTGTTTTTTAATATTCAATAAGCAACATTAGTAGTGATTCTTGAATGTAGCAGAACTTGGGATGGTAATATGCATAGGTTATTTCATGTTTGTCTAAGAATGGCCACCCTAGCAAATAAGGAAACTGTGACATGAAATTGTGGAATTTTAGATCTAGAAGACATCTACAGGTTTGTCTTCTCTGATCCCCTTCTGAAAGGCAAAGGGGCTTATCTAAGATGGAATGGTCATCTCCTGGTATAATTAAGATGGGAACCTAGGATTTCCAGAGGCCCATGTTGGTGCTTTTTCTCTGACAAGAAGAGTTGCTCTTTCAGGGCTGTTCAGATTCTGTGCACAGGCTGTGACATTAGAATTCTGAGAGCCGGGGAACCCAAAATCAATGGCCTTCAGAAACCAGACTGCTAACATGAATGAGTGGTTTAGACCAGGTGTCAGACAATGGAGAGTACACAGGGTCTGTCCAGAATGGTGCAGATGTGTCCCTTCTGATGGTTGCCACTCAGGGTCACGGGCCCAGTGTTCCAGATCTCTTAATTTCTAAATGGTATTTATTTTTAGAATGTTTGAAAGCTAAATACATTTATCAAACCCATAAGCATCCCATTTTCAACCTCTCTTGTAAGTTATTTGAGGGACCTCTCATTGGTGGGGAGAAAATGTGGCTTGTCACAATATGGGGTGCAATGCACTCTGTCCCCAAAAAGGAAAGTGCATTGACAATCTGTTCTGTGTACTTGCAGAGAAGAACTTAAGGGGGAAATGAAGCAAAGCACGTTACAATTCCTTACGAAGCTTGTTTTAATTCACAATAAGTCTCTTGAATTGTCAATTGATAGGTGTCAGATTAAAGAACATATATTTTACAGATCTGCTGTTAAAAGGAGTATGTTTGTGATTTCTTTTCCTTTTTCCCTTTTATTGAAAATGTTTATAGTCACTCAAGGAGCACGTGACTAATCAGGCAAATCAGAGGCTTTCATCATATTTGAGGAACAGAAAAGATGGTCTAAAAGTTCCACTTGTTTTTTTTTTTTACCACGGCATAGCCTAAATGCTATTTAATTTTATATTAGACAGTTTAGAAGTTGCATCTGATAAATAGCAAGGAGCACAATGTTTTGATGCTTTAGGCATAGACAATTCCCTGTGTACCTGTATAGCTGAGGGAATCAGCAGTTGGACCCCTCTTCAGGGCTACTGGCCTATATCCAGTCATTCATTCATTCAAAATATTTTATAATGTGCCTACTTAGTTATCATCCTGTTTGACTGTACAAGGAAAGAGCAATGCACAAAAGAGGAGAAAGTATGTGCATTCAATTTGAGTGTACATATATGAAGGAGGAGGAAAGACAAGTTCTGTAGGCTGCCCTTGGAACCTGTTATAGCTTTTCTATCCTTAAATCTTCATCACATCTTTTGTCTCTTTTGACTCTCTTCCCCAAGCTAAAAGTACTCCTGTGGTATTTAGTTTGAGCCCATTTAGACCATACATAAAATTATGTGGGCCCTAAAATACCTAGGTAATTAAAACAAACCTGTTTTTTTTTTTCATTTGAGCTTTTTGAAATTGTCACCAAACTACTAAGGGAGGCCTCCCCACTTTCTGTCCCAGTGCCTAAAGCTGGATTTTTACCTACCCACCAAGTCACTCATTTCTTAGGTATTTTCTTTTCCACTTATGATTGAGTTCACCAAAACGATGAGTTTACCAAATTGACTCTTTGAAACACTTTTATAACACTGTAGGTTTGGGTGCAGTCATCTCTCCCTAGAATATGATCTTAAGTAGAGTTGAATTAGGATATGAGCTTTATGGAACAAGGTATCATTTAACAGCAAAGTGCTGTTGCTATTAAAGGTAATAATTTTGAAGTAAATATTATAGCAACTAAGTGTAAAGGCCCTCAGGACACTATTTCTGTTTCAATGTGTAAAAATAAAATTGTTACTAAAATATATGGTGTCTGCCTGCCTTGTAATTTCTTTCCCCATGTCTGTTGACTTTTCTCTCCCTTCTCACTTCCCTTTGATAATTCAAGAGCTTGCCTAAGTTCTGAAGTAGCCAGCTAGAGGAACTTGTGAGTAGAGGACAGCTTTGTCTTTTGCTCTGCTGTCTGAGGGCTGAGTACTGTGGGGTGATTAATCCTGTAGGCGTCTGATGTCATGTTTTTGTTTCAAGAGGCACAAAAGCAAATAGTGATTATCCCTACAGCAAGTTTTCTCTGAGCTTTGGTAATGTGGTCCTGACCCCGTGTGATCCTAGGAAACATCGAGAAGAATGATGGTTAAGGTTTGGGGCCTACAGGCTCAATGGCTGTCTAACTCTCTTCTGTTAATTAAACACAGAGCACTCAGAGTTCTCATTCGCCATTAGTGGGCAGGCAGATCCTCTTCTGGCGTAATTGGATTTGGAATGCATGCCTGCCTATGTAGTTATTTTATTATTAATTTTAATATGATGTACCTCACTAGCCAGTATAAGGTGTGTTACATTACCTACCAGCATAATGCAAGCTCCTTGCTTTTAAAAACTAGAAAATACCACCAGGTTTATGCACAGGCACAGCATGCCTCAGTATCAAATTGATGTAGTACTTTAAAGTTAAAGATCTATACTCAGAATTAACAAGATTGTTGCATTTTCCATAGAGACTCTTAACAAATGATGTAGTCTTAAATATCAATTGATTTAGAATATCTCTTAACCTGACATCAATATTAAGGCTTTAGCATAGCTCTCACATGAGAAATCTGATGTTTTCACCTTTGAGTTTACAACAAATTTCTCAGTACAGTATGTACTGTGTTGTATTACATTTCTTCTTTTCTCCTGTTAATATGATTTGATAGCCGTTGATGAGAATTTTATTTCAGTGACTCAAGAGCTCAAGCATAAGATATTGACACTAGTTGAAAAATGGTATAGAACAATGCTTCTGAAACCTTAATGTGTGCAAATACAGATTTTGATTCAGCAGGTCTGGGGGTGGCTTGAGATTCTGAATTTATAATAGCTCCTCAATGGTGACAGTGATGATGGTCTGCACGTCACACTTGTGTACTCAGGGTAATGACCAGTTTGTATTCCCTTTTCAGCCCATATTGGATTTCATAACTAAGGAATTCTTTTTGGCATCTTTTTAATCTTTGTCTCACTACATTGTTATTTGAAATCAGAAATGGAAATGTACTCTGCAAACAATTCCATCAGCCTGTCAAGTTAAACTTCTGTGTCTCATTTTAAAATGCATTGTGTTATATCCTAAATCTTTTCCTTCTGTCCTAAATTGAGCTAGCACATCTTTGCCTGACACCCGAATCTTGTGGTTAGGTATTTAAAGACATGTGAAATAAAAGATTTGAATGCTTTAGCTAGGATAGGGGCTTTCTCTGGAACCTCATAGGAGTTAGGTATATCCTGGAGACAGAACAGATGTGCTCCATTTGGAATATTCTGGAGTATCATGACTCTGTTTTTCTTTTAACCTGTGATTTCTGCAAGTAAAATGCAGGGTGTTCTAATACACCTATTCTCTAGCTTCCAATATAGTGTTGATTTCCCCTTAGTAACTTTGCATGCTTTGTTGCTACTGCTGCTGACAACTCTCAGGAAGGGAAAGCGAGAGGCTTTTTTTTTTTTTTTCTTTTAACTTTTCTCCATTTCTGACATGACAGCTGTCATGGGACTGGGGAAAGATAGAGCAATTTTTCAGAGTCCATCAAATGAAGGTGCATCCATTGCTATAACTTAATGAAAGTTGCTTCATTGTGACATGTGTCAGAGTCTTTGATAATGCAAGGAGGGAAGGATCTTTTCTGAAAGATTTATGCCTGAAGTCTGGATTTGAGCCGAAGGGACACTACCTGGCTTTGAACTTACAAAAGGTTACCCCCTGTAATAAAATCCAGAGTCGGTATGAAGAGGTTTCCAGATCAGGAAGGAGACAGAGTAAACAACAGCACGGAGATTCTCTCTTCTCTGAGAGGTACATACATCACTACCAGAGTAGGTCTCCTTAGCTTTATTGTACCCAGAATCCTCAAATAATAAATGGATCATTTAACTAGTAAGCTGAGTACTTAGGAATAAAACTGGATGACTTCCTTTTTCACTATAAATACAAAATACAATATTTCTCCTTATTTGAAAGTTCTATTGTAAAACCCATTGTGACTGTGTGGTTGAAAAGATTGAAATATAAGAAAAGGAAAATTCTGAACCAAATATTTTTAATCAGCTTTATTGAGTTATAATTCACCTATCATATAATTCACACATTAAAAATATTAAATAAACCCACTAAGCTACTTTCTGTCTCTATGGATTTACTTTTTCTGGATATTTCATAAAAATGAATCATATAGTATGTGGTCTTATGTGACTGGCTTCTTTCACTTAACACAGTATTTTCAAGGTTCATCCATGTTGTAGCAAGTGACAGTAGTTCATTTCTATTTCTTACTGAATATTGTTCAACTGTGTGGATATACCACATTTTATTTATGTCAAGGATTTGAGATTGGAATCTCTAGGTTTGAACCAAAGATTTTTAATCAAAATATGCTTAAATTTTACCAGCCCTAAAATACAGTAGCCTTTTTTTTTTTTTAAAAGAATGTATAAAAGGCTATGGGAAAATAATTCTCAATCAATAGTTTTATTCATCTGTACAAAGAAACTCGCTCTACAGTTATTTTAGTCTCTATAAAATAAATGTTTACTAAAGCTTTAGTCTTCTCCTCCAGCCTCAATAATGGCACACCCTCCATTTTGAATTAGGAAGGCAGTTAGCTGTTTGATTAAAAAAAATAAAACAAGGATTGTGTCCTTTCTACTTGTTAAGAGCAAGACACGTACAATTCAGTAAGAGATATTTACAAACTAGTTAGCACACCAGCAAAAAAAATCTAATTGAATCTCAGCTCAGCTTTTGGGGGGCTTACAAGGGTTTGCATGGCAAGACAGGAAATCATGGATGAACTGTTTAAAATGGTCTGAAATATTCAAAGGTTGCAGATGCAAAAAGGCTGCAGATGCTAAAATGCATCAAGCTTGAACTTTCTCTTCCCTGAAAGTCACAACTGAGATGATAAAACTTTGAACATGCCCATATTGGAATTAGATCTTTACTGTGTATCGCTGGATATGACAACCTGGATGAGAATGCCTGTTGGAGAGGAGGCGGAGTCAGTGCCCTGGGGATGGCAATGTTATTCAGCAGTGTGCACCTCGCAAGGCTGTTGAGAGCGCATTTGATTACCACTCCTGTGTATTTGTTGTTTCGCAAGTATTCTGTGGGGACTATCTTTTATTTTTCCAACTGAAAATAGGTTAGGGGAAGGATATAAACATGTTAGTGCTCTGAAAGGGAAAAAATAAAGATATTAAGATATTTCCACAAAAATTATCCTCCTTGGCCTGAGTCATAAAAGGTAGTGTGAAAATACCAACTGGCTGAATATTGTTTATGTTGTCAGTAAATATTTAGTCAATTGAGGACATTTTTAAAGATGTGTATTTCTGTAAAACAGGGAGTCCTAAACTTCACCTAATAGGCTCCAGAATCAAACCAGTATTTTACTTAAAATACAATTTATCAACATTTCTTTATTGCACATTATGTTATTTTAACCAAGCATAAGTAGTTTTCATTTTGAGGAATCTCGTTCCAACTGTTTTGTTTGTTTTTCATTTTGGAGGGGCCAAGAGTTAACCATTTAATAAATAAAATTACCAACAAATAGTTGATCTGGAATACAAACATTATCAAGGGCCAGCTTTCTAGGAATTTTCAAAATGTATATCTAGAGGTGAATATTAGTAATGAATGAAAAGATTGATCAAATATCATTTGGTTCTGTTTTTAGTAGTGACACACACACATATAGTGTCATAGGGAAATAGAACTTAATACTGTTCCTTCCCCATTGCTATTTCAAATAAGGGTCTTCATAAGGTAGGTTTCTTATAGTGTCTTCAGTACATCAATTTAGGTGAAATCAGGGCCATCCCTAGAAAAACTGTTTCCTTTAATGTGTTTTTAGTGAGTTTAGTGAGTTTTTCATTTATGATCTCACCCAACCCTTTGACAATTTTTTTCCCATACATGAAACTATGGATCTTTCCATTACTCAGCTGCCACACCACTCTCTGTTCCCCACATTCTTCTTTTTCACCATCTTCTTGGTTCTCTGTCACAACTTGTTCTTAGTGAGAACTGAGACTACTCCATTTCAGTAGTTCTCTAACTGGGGCGATTTTGTCCACCCACGGTACATTTGGCAATGTCTGGAGACAGTTTTTTGTTGTCACAGTTGGGGATGGGAGGGTGGATGTGCTAATGGCCTCTGGTGGTTAGAGGCCAGAGATGCTATTAAACAACTTCTAATGCACAGGATAGGATCCCACAACAAAGAATTATCTATCCCAAAATGTCAGTAGTGCCAAGACTGAGAAACCATGCATTCATATTAACTTTCCAAACAGATAACTCCTAATAAATGTAACTGCATTTTAATGAGGGACAAATCTCCCAAATTGGAACATATAACTTAGAGGTTCTACATATTGGACTGAATTTTTATTGTGTATCATTGATTATCATGTGTTGGCCTCAGGCCCACCCCACAAACGGTAGGGCTGCCAGCCATATTATGCTACACTGATGGCCACATCAACTTATAAAATGAACCAAGTACATACCTCAAAGATCAAGTCATTCTCATTTAAACAAACAAAACCCAAACAGTACTGGTAGTAATAAAACTATGCTATGACATGAATATAATTCAATCTGACAACAAAACCAAAACTGATTTGCTGTGATTTTAGTCCATATTGACCCATAGGAAACATAATTTTCCCAATACATTTTTATGGGGAAGATGTAAAGTATGGAGAGAGATAAATGGTGGTTAAATTCCTGCCATAAAGTAACTGTGTTACTCTGGACATACCATTTCACCTCTCTGGTAGGGTTTGAACCAAGATTTCTTTCAATAATAATCTTTAAAAAATTCTGAGATTCTGTAATTAGCCTATATTATGTTAGTTTGTTCCCATATTGAGTATTATAGGTTACTTATTGACTTTGTTGTTTGCATACAGTAGAAAATGTATCATATAAAATATATTATAACTCATAATACATAAATTTTCCTACTGTGTGCAAACAACAAAGCTTAAAATTGACAATCTATCATACTACTCTGTCAAGAAATGGACATGAATGGAGACATTGTTGATCCTAAGGAACCTTCTTTCTTGAGCAAATATGTTGATCATTGCATGGATTAAATTGGCCACAACCTGTTTAGCTGGTGCAATTCTCTTGACAGTTGTTTGTGTGACTTGATGATGATGATAGTGGCATCATCAGGAAGAAGCAATACTGGACTATCTTAAAATCTGTCAGTAGCTGGTGATTTGATTCCAGTTAGGCTGCTTCTCTTTTGGCCCCAACATAGCAGAAGAGCTACTTGCAGTACATATATTTTCATCACTGAACAGTGAAAGGGGCTGGGGCTGTGCTTTAGATGCCCTCATATGCTGCCTGGGCTGTATCATCACACTTCTTCCCTGGAAGTAGAATCATTATCCTCAGTTGTCACCAGTGTACTTTCTAATGATCTTATGTTGAATCCACTGATTTGAAAGCAGCTAGCTTCTCTTCTCTGTCCAAGTGTATTGCTGCCACTCCAGTATTTCCATCAGGATATGCAATGGCTTAGAATTCGTCCAAAATAAATAAAGTCCTGCTCCATCATTGCCTGCCAAATGAAATCCATTGTCAATGTACTCTTGGTCTTACTGACATATTCTATTTCCTTCTTAGCACTTTACTGTCAAAACATGGCCTCAAATTTCCCCATGATTTAGTTCTTATATATTAGCATCATCCTATAAGTGTTATTTGCATTTTCCTTTCATTATTTAGAGAACATTTATTTAGACAGTTATTTTTTTCCTTTTGAAAATAGCCTTAAAATAGTACATTATGTGGTCCTAGAAATGTGATTTAGCCAAGGAGTTATTCCAAGTTTCACCTCCTGAAATAATTTGGAAATCATCCTCTTAAAAAAATTGGGAATAAATGGGGAAAAAAGCCATAGTAATTTTGAGTACGTTTTTAATCATATCTTAAAGCTTTACTGTTCTTTAAAATCTTTCTTAAAATTATTCTAATATGACAATTTTTAAAAAAGTTCCATCTTCATGTAAGGCTCATATGAAAATGGATTATGTTTTCTAATAGAAGTGATTAGAGACAGCAAAAATGGCTGCTGATCCTAGAAAAATGAATCTCCTGAGAAAAAGAGTAAAAATACGGTTGATAGCATTAACCTGAACCCTGAAATCTTTAAGTATTGTCACTTCTAAAATGGAAAACAGTAGAAGGGCTTGAAATTCTACTTCTTCTTATGTTGACCCAGTAAATGAGACAATTGTTTCCTTTAGGGTGCTTTCTGTCACAATGGGCCAGTCTGGACCAGAAAAAGAAAGGAAGAGAAAGGTCAGTTGGGATGGGCTGAGTAGGGGGACATGTTTTGCACAGCAACAGGGAGGGGTCTATAAGTAGCAATCTAGTAAAGGCCAAGGTCAGAGAACAAATAGGAAGAATTCCCCATCTTCCTTTCCCCTCCATCCCTCCAGTCTTGAGAGGCAAGAAGTCCTTAGGGATCCCAAGCTGTTATCTATTTCTCGTGCCGATTAATTACTACACTAATAAAAAAAAAACCTTTTTGTACACTTTGCATTGCTCCTGACTCCAAACGTGAGAATAATTTAATGACGTACTGTTGGATGTCCATTAACTCTTTCAGCCATTGACTCTTGTGCCATGTAAAAGAAAATATTGACTATGTCCTGACTCTTCTAATGAGGCTCCTAACCTTTTGTGTGTTGTCCCTAGAAGTGAAGGGATTTATTCATTGTGATGGGTGGAATTATCGCTCCTATATTAAAGGGCATGAATTCCTTAGAGAAGCTCCTGCATGCATTTTTATAAATTTAGACTCAAGTAAAAATCTTTCTTGATATTCATAATAAGAACTTATATGGTGTTCCCCGAATAACCTGTGGCAGTGTTAGCTTTAACACTTAATCTCCTAAGAAACAATCTCAGCCTTATGCAAATGGAAGAATTACAACTGAGCCAGCATTGCATAGCTGGGAAATGAGAAGCTTTTGTATTGCTCTGTTTCTAAATGTGCCAGAAACCTTATTTTGAGAGTAATTGACTTATTCACATTGGACTTCTTACATCTTCAGTTTCAAGAACCTATATTCTTTTTCCTGATTCAGGTACAGACACTTGTAAATCTCCTGCTTATCAGAAGATCATATATTTTAGAGTTAAGAGAAGTAAAAGGGGATGTATTTTTGCATTATGTCAGATAGTCTTCTCCTAGGCCTATGGCAAGTTTAAAGAACAAATTCTTTCTTTGGGCTAAAATTTCATGCTTTGACAAGAAATAAAGTAGTAGTCATTTCTAGATCTGTATTTTTAAAAATCAGTGTTGTTAAAAAAAGAGTTGATTAAAGAAGGAAGTACTGTTTTATACTAGTAATCAATTTTAAAACATCTTGCTTTGTACATGGATAGCCAGGAGAAAAAGGATCCAAACAAATATATTCAACTTTCAAAAAACTTGATTTATCAAAACAGAGGGAGAAATCATAGTTATCATTTATTGTAAAATTCTAGTTGTTTACTATCTTGAAGGAGTAACCATAGTAGGCTTCATACTATTTCCCTAATTACATTGATAAGCTATACCTTTATTTTTGAATTAGAAAAATCAGATCCTCTTGAAGTATGTCTTCTTGAATGTGTGCATAGGTGTGCAAATACCCATAATGGGAGGCCTTTGGGAATGGAGAGCATCTTTTTCTGAAAAGGAAGTGGGACTCCAGGTCTAACAAGTATACTGAAGGTATCAACTGGTCAGAATTTGTGAAATAAGTACTGTCCTTGAATACTGTTATGCATAATTATTGTACAAAATGGGATTTGAATTCTGGTTCCATTGTTGACTTTCTTGGTGATCTTGTCTATATTCCATTAACTTCTCTGTGTTTTTTTTCTTTCTTAGAAAACTTGGGTGATAGGAATGGTTAATCTTAATTTGTTCCAGTTCTTACATTCTGTGAGAATTAATTTGCTTCCAGCTGCATTGTGTGTGCACTAGGGGATGGTGCCGTTTTCAACAAACTGTTGAATCAGAGACTTGAGCTGTGCATTGTTGATGTGAATTCTTATTTCCTTCTGGTCGTTAAATGTCCCTTGGCTCTGTTTTGCAGCTGAGGACAGTGACCTGAAAGCAAGAGTCCTTAGTTCAAGTCCTTAGGCCATGGTTCATCCTTTTATTTAAAATTTCTCTGAAGTTTTAATTGGTTACCCTGTTTCCGCCATCTGACCTTAGGAATGCTTGTTAAAGCTGTCATTTTATTCTTTGAAAGACTGATATGAGGAAAACCTTTTTTTTTTTTTTTTTTTTTTTTACTTTGGTCATCTCCTTTTTAGAAACATACTTAGAATTCGATGGGCTTGGTGTTAGGAGACATGTATAAAAATTTAGGTATCGTATAAGAAACAGTGTTCGGGAGGTAGGGATTGTCATACCACAACATATTCTATCCTTGCAAATAATTTAAACTCTCAAAGCCTTGCCTCACCTGTAAAATACCTTATCGATATATTAACAAGAGTTAAGAGCTGAGTATTTCAAATGCCCTTTCCAGCTCTCTACTTGAGATTGTTTTAAATAGGAATAGCTGCCAAAGTTTTAAAGATAATTTTTGTCAGTGTGTCTTCCTGAGATTTAGTTGCCCAAAAGATGCCTTTTCATTTTGGACTTCAACCACAAAAAAGCAATGTGTTGGTATCCCTGATGGCATATCTTCCCCCCACAGATGGATACCATTATCTTCCCCTTTTAAGTCTGCCATGGTTCTTTCCAAAGCTCTCTCTTTCTGATGCAAGCGTTCTTGCTTTTCTTCTATTTCCACATATATGCCTTTGTCTGGTGCCTAACCTCACTTCCAGGTTTCGGTTTTAAATTCTCTTTCATTTGATCATAGGATTTTTTTGTGTTCTTCCTAAAACAATCAGTGTACTTTCAAGTTTTCCTTCTTCTTTCCCACCCATTGCCTGAGCAAGGAAGTTGTTCAGGCTTTTATTTTAAGTCACTGGCTTTCCCTTGTCTCTCCAGAGAGTCGCTTGCTTCTTGTTTGCAGAACCTTGTAATTATATCACACCCTAGTTCATACATAGGTTGAACTACCCCTTTCCATTACATAGACTCCTGTTTTTTAATCTGCTCTTAAATGTTGTTATTAAGAAGAGTACTGTTTCTCTCTGTTAGATCTCAAAAAGGAAATATAAGATTTGATTGTTTTACATTTTGATACTATTTGAATGAGAAGTGGAAGTCTTTGTATGTCCTTGTATGTCCAAGGGATGCTCCCCAAATAGATGGAGTCAGAATATATCTTCTATTAATATAATTCAGAATTATTTGAAACTAATATAAGAAAGGGCTAATATGAGACTATTTAACAGCCTGGATGCCTGAAGAAATCCTACACTGTCTCGAGGCTGTGTTTTTGAAGACTCTTCTTCAAAGAGCAAGCCCACTGTCTTGCTGTCGTGCCGAACAAGAACAAGGAATGGATTTTCTGTGTCACAAGGCAAAGCAGTAGACTAAAGACCTGAGTGGCAGCACCTTGCACTTGAAGCCTTGTTTTCTTTATAGACATGTCCAGAGGACTCTCAGGCAAGCATTTAAGGGTGAAGCAGTTCAGATCCATATCTACCACCGTATAACTCAAAGGCAATGTTTATATATCAGGGAACCTTTTAAAAACCACCTAGATCTATGGGTAAATTTCAAATCTACAAAGTTCAACTGGGTGAAAAGTTTACTCAAATGCATTCTTTCATCTCTGTTTTTAAACCTAATCCTCTTGCTTTTAGGCTGACTCAGATTCATAGAGCTAAAATCATTATCATATTTCCCCAGTGACTGGTGGTGGTATTTGATTTTATAAGCTGAGACCAATTTTTATTTAATTCACTCTTTTTAGACAGCTTGACCTGAAATTCAATGTCCAATGCTGCAAATATTAAATTAGTGTTCTCAAATACATATCATAAAAAGAGTTGACCCTCATTGAGGGATAAGGTCATATCAAAGTAGCACAACTGAATTTGAGCCCTAAAATTTTAAAAATGGATATTTTTAAGATATATAATAGCCTAGCCAGTTTTCTAGGTCAGGGAAAATAGCACTATTCTTTCCGTGTCCCAGAAGTACAAAATTTGATATCATTTAAGTAGAAGTTGTAGAACATAATGTGGATGAGCCCAGTCTCTAGATTCCTACTGTGTAGTTCAGATCTTGGCTCCAGTGCTTGGCTCATTGTTACTTAACCTTTTTGCACCTCAGTTTTCTTATCTGTAAAATGAGGTAAAAACTAATACATAACACGTAAAGTTATTATGAGTGTCAAGTGAATAGTAGAGATTTAAGTCCCGTTCATCACCCAGAGCATGTATTGCTTGCTACTTTTGTGGATGAAAAGAAAAGATATAACAGATTTCTAAAGGGGGAGGGGTGGAGAATCAGACTTTATGTTCGTGTACTCCATAGGGGAAATTTAGAAAACCATATACTGCATATTTCTACATACTACATTGGTACTGTTATCAAGGCCACTGATGAGAGCCAGAATACTGACTCAAAACATATTATTGCTTCAGTCACAGAAATTCCCAGGAATCTAACAGGACAGAAGATACAGACTAGAGTTGGTAGATCTGAGACAGTGTCTGGGAAGTGAACAGGGTAATATCAGGGTATGAACTCCTCTATTTAAAGATACAGAGGACTCGGAGTTCTTAAACTTGGGAGAGACCTATGTCTATAATCTCTCCATTAGTTACCAGGATGTTTTGTTGCCTTTTGTGCAACAAGCTATTCACATCTGCTTGTCCATCTCCACCTTTTCCTCATATTTTTCTCTGGATGTAAATGTATAGTTTATATCAAATGAAAAGTGTTTACAGTTTAAATTATTTGGCATGGGTATCAGCTTGAAACAGCCTAAGATACTTCTAGGGGAATTTGAACACCTCATGATCCAGGATACCATATTCAAGTTTACCATTACCTAGCCCCTGAAATTTGGGCAGTGCCTTAGTCTCAGGAACCAAAATCATGAGAATGTTTAGAAAGACAAATTATATTTGCCACCCATCCATCCTTTTATCCATAAATCCACACATCCATCTGTCATAAATCATACTACTTATAAAGCATTTATAAATACTGGGTGGCACAAACTAAGTACTAAATACTTTTATAATAAATAGTTATTATTGGCCACATAAATGTAAATTTATATAGCACATGTCTAGAGAGGGAAGCTGCATCTTGCTTTTTAATTTAAAATTACACAAGCAATGCAAGTCTGATACATACATTATAAACATATAGGAAAAATAATCACAAGTATTGCTACCCTCCAGATTAAATATAGTTACTATTTTGGCACACATTTTACCAGTTGGGATTTGTTTTCATTTATCTTCAGTCACATCATATTTTTACCTCAGGGAGAAACACCCGAGCCAATCGAAAGAAGACCAAAAAAGGGCATGCTCAGTGTTTTCTTCCTGAGCTCACGACTCAGCTAAGTCACTTCTTTTCCTGCAGAAGTGTGCCAGCTGAGCAGAAAGAAATTGGGGGGTCATCTCCAATAGCATCCCTCCTTCCTTTTGACCTCCTTAAGTAAACTATGGGCTAACCCCCTTTCCAATATTATGCAGACTCTTCTTGATCTACATAGCAGTGCATTTTGGAGATTTTTCTCTGTCAATAAATGGCTTGATACTATTTCTAATACTTTTAATGCATACTTTTTCCCCAAGTGAAAAAAATGATAATCTATTCACGAAAATATAAGATAGTGCACACACTAGTCTCTAGCTTTTTATTTATAGTTTAAAATTCTACAGACTGGTTCTCTAATATGTTAGATTTGAAGCTATCTGTTGACCTTGTTAATGTTCATACCGGCTGCCCTATATGCTTATATTTTATGTTATAGGTAAATTCTTAAATTGGCTAATTTTTAAAAACAGCACTGAAAATTTAACAAAAAATTGCATAAAATCCCTAATGGCAGTTATATTCCTTTTTGTGTATTCACACCTAGTTTTGGCCCATATGCATATGTATTTTACATATTTCTAATTCTGGAATCCACATATATATGCATATATTTAATGGACTATAATTTATTATTTCATGTTATAAACATTCTGTTTTCATATGACCTAAATGAACTATCTTGAATGACCATACAATATGCCATCAAATTTACATTCCTTAAATATGACCTATTTATAATCTATTATTGAACATTTAGTTTCCTTATATCATTTAGCACCTAGAATTTATACTGTGGTATCCATGATTATTCTATAAGTAGGAAAAAGAGTTCACAGGTTATGAAATTTTGTTGACTTTGGTAGTTATTTTATTAAGGATCATACATAGAATGCTATTGGTAAAATTGAATAATTTAGGATAGCAATTTATTCTTGAAATCAACTTAAACCAGTGGTATAGGAAAAAGTAATATAGGGATAAAATTCGGCTCTCTGAATATGTTATGTTACCTTGCAAGGCAAATGCTTTAGCCATTTATATGAACCTCAGCTTGCTCACAACCCACTATGTGCACACTTTGTTTTTTGAATTTTTGTCCATTATTACCACCTTCTTTTCAGACTTGTGTCTTGAGAGAGAAGGGTAGATTTTTCTTAGTTTAACAACTTCATTATTTTCCCCTTAATCTCTACCCTAAGATAATAATCTTGAGAACAGAAGCATTAGGAAGTACCCTGGGTATAAATCCCAAAGAGATTCAATATTAGTAGTCCACGTTATTTTCACTTATAAAACATATTTTGACTTTTTGTCCTTCGTGACAAAGGCTTGATACAAAAATCGTTCTATTTCCACAAATGTGATTTCTTTTTATCTACTTCACAATAAAGGAAAACATATGAAAAGGAAAACATATGAAATTGATGACGTAAGTAACCAGACTTCCAAGTTTTGCTTCCTTATGTGGAACATCTACATACTCAAAAGACAATGTAGTTTTGCAATATAGTAGTTTTCCTACGTAGTTCTCCTATGTAG
>JAQZBX010005238.1:0-13280 GCA_029593785.1 Cabassous unicinctus
ATCATCTTATACTGTTGGCTATTAAAAAAACAGAACTACAAGTGTTGGGGGGAGGATGTGGAGGAAATGAAACACTCATCCACCATATGTTAGAATGTAGAATGGTGCAGCCATTGTGGAGGATGGTTGGGTGGTTCTTCAGGAAGTTAACTTTAGAACTGCCATATGATCCAACAATTCCACTGCTAGGTATATACCCAGAAGAATTGAAAACAGGGACCCAAACAAATAAATGCACACCAATGTTCACAGCAGCATTATTCAATATTGCCAAAAGTTGGATGCAACCCAAGTGTCCATCAACAGATGAATGGATAAGCAAAATGGTACACCCATGCAATGGAATATTACTCAGCTGTAAGAAGAAATGATATATTGACACACAGGATGACATGAATGAATCTTGAAGACTTTATGTTGAGTGAAGTAAGCCAGTCACCAAAAGGACAAATGTTACATGACTTCACTGATATTACCTAATCAAATTAAGCAGACTAACAGAGCTAGAGTCTGGAAGATAAGTCACCAGGAGACAAAAAGGGAGTAGAGTGTGGTGAGCCTATGCTCAATATGGGCAGGACCTATGACAAGGTAAAATGAGGTAGTTTGCCAGTGAATGGGGGTGATAGTGGTACAGGGATGTGAGTGGAGTCGATGGAGCTGAGGGTTAGCAGCATTGGGGGGTGTTGTATTGGACTATCCATGGAACTAGGAAGAGGGCTGGAGAAAGTAACAGGTGAACTCTGGGAATTTGTAGGTCTGTGGTTGAAACTAAAATGGTGGGAATTTTTTTTTGCAAATATGGCAGGGGAGGGTCAGTGGTGCAGGGATCATGGAGGGATATTTGGGAAATGGTTTACCTGGAGCATGCTTCTGTGGAATATGAATGTGTTCATCTTGTCACATTGTGTTATCTCAGTGAGTGGAGACCCACACTATAAACAAGAAGATATTAAACTCCCATCCTGGGGAGTCCTGCTATGTTCTCAAATATAGAGAGGCAAGAATCTCTCGAGTACATAAGCATTGCCTAATAAAAGAAAACAGACCAGTATATCAAGCCCTAAATATTAATGAATGTAACTATGAAACTTATTCTTCAAAAATTGAAACTTAATGGTTACCATAAGTTCCATGGGGAGGGGGAGGGAAGAATAAGTTGAACATAGGGCATATTTAGGGCATTGGAATTGTTCTGCATGTCTTTGTAATGACAGACACAGGCCATTATACATTATGTCAAAACCTATACAAGTGTTCAGTGAAAGAGGAATACCATAATGTAAACCATTTACCATGATTTGTAGCAATGTTTCATTATTTTTCCATCAATTATAACATATGTACCATAATCATGCAAAATGTAACTAATATAGGAAAATGTGAGAGAGTGAAGGTGTGGGGTATATGAGAATCCCTGATATTTTCAGTGACATTTCTGTAACCTAAGGCTTCTTTGAGAATAATGTGGGAAAAAAATACGACACTGGGGGAACTTAAAGAAGAAATTGTCAATATACATAAAAGACAACAGATCTTATGGTGATGAAAGGTACAATGCAAAAAAAATTTTTTGGATTACAGAAAAGTTACAACTTTGGCAGGGGAGGATCACTGATGTAGGGTGTCAGCGGTGGGGGGATGGGTGAGGGAGGATGCACCTGGGATATGCCTCTATGGAATATGAATGTGTTCATGTGGTCATTGGGTGTTAGTTAGAGGGTGGTGATCCACAAGATAATCAACAAAATATTAAATTTCCATCCTGGGGAGTCCTGCAACATTCTCTAATAGAGTGGCAAAAATCTCAAGAGTACATAGGCAGTGCTTTGTGAAAAACAACAGACCAATATATCAGGCCCTTGATATTAGTGCTTGTACTTATGAACCTTATGCTTATAAAATTGTAACTTAGCCAAGTCATATATTGCCTAAGAGTTACCTTCTGAAAACCTCCTTTTTATTCAAATGTTGCCTTTTTCTAACAGAAACTCAGCATATAAACTCACTGCCTTCCGTCCAGCATGGCACGTGACTTCTGGGGATAGACTTCCCTTGCACCAAGGGATTATTACCAAGCATCAACTAGTGATGCATTTGGAAAAAGACCTCAACCAAAATGGGGAAATATTCAATACAAATGAGATTTTATGACTACGAGATCTCAATGTGAGTCAGGAAGTCATTCCAGAGGTTATGCTTATGCACATCTCATGAGGATTTCACTGAGTGTCACAGTAAACAATGCCTCTAGCAGGGGTGATCTTGAGAGCTCTAGAAACATCTGGACACTATAGACACGGCAGACAACCCCAGGAAATAGGCACCCCATCAGTGGGCCTTACCTTGGAATATATGATAACCTATCTCACCAATGTAACAGAGTTATACACATTTATAATTTTCTTGCACATGATTCTTCTGCTCCTTTTATTTGAACCTATAATTAGTACTATACCCATTAAATATATGTCCCAAAGACTTAAATCTGCAGTCTGTTCTTCTGTCAGTTGAGCCCTGAATCTCAGCAGAGTTGCATCCAACACCTACTCTCCAGTTTAATGGAGTCACCCAGAACAACAAACAGAAGGATGATGATAGATAATGCTCAAAAAGCAGAGGGTATCCACAACTGCAAGCAAGACAGTTCTAGCCATATGCCCCATGGGATCTAAGTGCCCTCTCAATTGGAAGCAGAGTGGGCATCATCATCTCAAATCCACAAAACTGAGGAATGAACAAACATATGGGTGGAATGCCACTATAGACCAAAGTAGATTTATTATTCTAGTAACAAAAATCTTAAACCTAAACCTAGCCCTAGCCCTAAACCAAACAACTTTAACGTCTTAAAACCTAACACTAACTCCAATCCTAAATAAAATCCTAACTTTATCCCTAATCCTAACCCAAACCTAAACTTAACAGAATCACTCATCCTAAAACTTAAACTAACCCTAACTCTATAAAGAACACTAATTGTCAAGGTAAGTATAACTTAACCCTACAGCAAACCCTAAAACCACCCTAACTGTATAGTATCTCTACTATTAAGGCTAAAAACAGCCCTAAACATAGCACTAACCCTAACCCCAACAACAACAACCCTAATCCTAACCTTAACAAAAAACCTAACCTGAACTCTAACACTAACCCCGAGCCTAACCCTAAAAGTAACAATAAACCAAACTCTAAAACAATCCTAATCCTAACCCTATCCCTAATCCAAACTCAATCAACAAAATTAATCTGAAAACTAGCCCTAACCCTAATCCTAAAAACAACCTTACCTTAACTCTAACCTTAAACCTAAACACAACATTAAACATACCCCTACATTTAACACTTACCCTAAACCTGACTAGAACCATAAATACAATACTAGCTTATATCCTAACCCTAACTCGAATCCTAAAAACAACACAATAAATAAATTTGTCTTTATCAATAACACTAATTGCAATCCTAACAATAACCCTAATCCCAACAAAAACCCTAACTTAATTCTGAACCTAACTCAAACCCTAACTTTAAATTTAAAAATAAACATTAACCAAATAGTAAACTAAACCCCAATTCTACCAAACCCTAATCTGAACCCTAGCACCAAACCTAATAATAACACCGATTTAATTGAATATTATACATAACCCATAAAAACAACTCTAAAACTAACCCTATCCCAAACCCTAATCCTGAGAAAAACCTGAAACCTAAAACCAACCATAAATCTAACCCTAAATGTAAACTTGTCACTAACAGTAAATCCAACCCAAACCCTTTCCTTAAACCTAACTCTACATCTAAACTTAACCCTAAAGCCTAAATATATCCTAACCCTAAAACCAGCCTAACCCTAAAGCAACCCTAAAACTAACAATAACCAAAACCTTAACTGTGATTTTAACTCTCTTAATTAACCTTTATTCTAACTTCAATAACATCTCTAACCTTAAACATAACCCTGACAACACAATAAACTAAACCCTAACCCTAATATTAAACATAAACCAAACACTAACCCTATGCTAACACTAAACCTAATATCAAACCTACCTAATGTAACTATAAGCATAACCATAGCAACAACCCTAACCCTAATCAAATCCCTGAAAATACCCCTAACCTTAACCAAAACCCTAAAATCAAACCTAACCCTAAAAAAACCCAAAACCAACTCTACACCTGACACCATCAGCAGAGAGGGAATAGATGCCTGATCAGAAAAAAAGGAGACCCTTAATGTATCCTTTTTAGGAGGTAACAGGGATTGAACCCAGGACCTTGTACATGGGAAGCAGACATTCAACCACTGAGCTCCATCCACTCTCCTAAAATATCTTTTAAGTTGTGGCTTATGAGCTCTCTCTCTTAGGAAGTATTCTTTAACTTTTCCCCCTTGGAGAGCCTGGCCTGGTCAGTTAAGGTTGCCTTTTTTGCCAAGCAAAGATACAATCAAATGTCATAGTAACTTGAGTGCTGATCTTTTAGGCATGTCTTTCAGAGGAGGAGGAGGATGTTAAGTAATGAATCTGACTGCATGGAGGAGTAGTATGGGGCGATTTTATTCAAAACATAATTTTGAATGTCTATCCTGTGCCAGGAACTGTGCTAGGGGCTTGAAATCCAGTGGCCAATCATACCCACACTGCTTTTTCATAGAGCCCATGTCTAGTTTCATGGACAGAGAATGATACAGATATGGACTAGCACTCAATCAATTGTGAGTAAATAAATCACAGCTAAGCACATAAGTGTAGATCTGGGAGAAGCAATAAAATCTGTAATAAAAGAAGGAAGACAAACTTTCACTGTTATCAGAGCCCTCACAAAGGTTCTGTTCATAAACTGGTTTTGAACAGGTTGGCTCATACCCCTCTGTGACTTCACTTACCTACAGAAATAAAGATGGTGCTCCAGGCCCACTGTGATCCACCATTAATCTCCAATCCAGACTGAGGTTCTGCATCACTGATGCCATTCCATCTGTCTGGAATTAGCCTCTTGACCTGTCATAAACTCTACTCACGTTTCAAGACTTAAATCTAAGAAGCCCTAGTCCTTGGAGCAAAAACCCATTGCTTCATGCCTCTCTACTTCTTTAATCTTTTGCTCATTCTGCCACTGTCACAGAATTTACTATTGCTTGAATTGCTGTGGACTCTGCTCATTTGCCTCTCTTCTCAGATTCTGAGCCACCTAAGGGCAGAGGCTGGCCTCACATAACCCTGGTCAATACAATAAGCATACAGAGAAGCTGTCATGAAATCCCTGCTGAGCTCCATTTGCTTATTTTCCTCTTGGACATCATTTCCTAATGCGGTAGGCCTAAATAATGAAGACACTGAGTGAGGCCATGGTTCCTTCCCAGAAAGGCTTCCTTTTACTAAGTCTTTCTTAGGTATGGAAAACTGTTTCATCAAACACAGGGGCAAACCTTTTTGCAATTACTGGTAGACATCCTATTAAATCAGCAATAATTTGCAATTGGCTATTAGAGTACACACTAGTTCTACCTTCTTGCCACTCAAACTGTGACTCCACCATGGGCACTAACATGCTCATTTTCAGAATCAGAGACCTGAGTTGTCACTCTTTTCAATCTTACACATTGTCACCAGTCATTATGTGGGGTAGCGGAGCAGAATGAGGGGAAGGAGAGGGTGCATGGCTTTCCTTTTCCACAACAATCCTAATATTTCTGCAATATATGGAATTACTAATGCAGCACTGCCTCTGTATTTACTTTAAAATGTCCAAATTAGAGCCAGTTGATATATCCCCCAGAATCAAATTAAGCTGTACATATTGTAGCAATAAATATTGAGACTCTAATTTGAAAAGACATCATTCTAGGTAATAGTCTTGGGAACCTGTTCTTATTATGTAGGGTCTAGGCCAAAGGGCTCTGAGATTCATTTCCTCAATTTCAGAATTAAACACCTAGTGCATAGAAGAGAGAAGGGTGCCAGGGATTCATTCCCACTGTATTTGGCCTATTAAGGTTTTACTGCAGGAACTATTTACCTTTGACAACCAGAGAGTCTTCTGGAAACAAATTTCAAGTGATTGATGGATATTCAACAAAAAGAGCACTTTAAGAGACAGTGTCAGCAGGGTGTGTATTCCCGCTTGCAGGAGGTTTATGGTTTCAACTTACATGCCAGGAATTACTGACTCGAAATGGTTTTCTATAGTCCTGTATTCAAAAGGAGTAGAGGTAATTGTGGGAAAATGGCATCAGATTAGCCAAATAAGGTTCAGCTCTCACAAAAATAACAGAGAAAGAGCCAAAGACTGCCAGAGCGACCTGTTTTGGGGGTCAGCAGACGAGGACAGTGCTTCACAACTCCCAGGAGTGTGAGGGACAGAGAGAGGAAGAAGTTGTAACAACAAACTGTAAGTTATTAAACCTCCTGGCTGCTAGAAAGGGTTCCCCTCCCCCACCCTGGAGATATTCAGTGGGGGTAAAACCGCTGGATCATTTCAACTGACTGAAAGGAGAGCAGACATCTTCCTCCCTGCCAGCTGTTACAAGGAAAAAGGGAGAGGGAGTCAGGGGTTTTTTCTTTGGTGAAATCAGCCACTGGAGCCCGCTTTGAATCGGCACTGACCAGACAAAAACAAAGGAAAACTGAGAGAAATACACCTCCACAGAAAAGTGTGCCAGCGAACATCATCTGCTGGCCAGTCTGGAAATTACATGGACAGAAACTACTTTTAGAGTTCTCTTTACCCCACTGCTGAGAGAAAGTCTGCACCTCATTAGTGAGTCCCTGGCACAATTTTGGTAACTTAAGCTGGACAATTTTAAAGACTTGGGATAAGTTGAATGAAATATCAAAGAGCTGTGAAAAAATAATAATAGGCAAGAGAGAGAAATTGGCCATCAGAATAAATTCACCAACATATCAGATGACTAGACAAAAAATCACAAGCCATCTAAGAAACAGAAAGAGATGGCCCAGTCAAAGGAGCAAACCAAATATCCTGAAGAGATTCAGGATTTAAGACTATCAATGATAATCACATAACTCTTCTAAATCATTTTAAAGCATTGAAAGAAAGTATGACTAAAGAGATAAAAGATATTAAGAAGATACTTAATATCAAAGAACAATTTGAAAGTCTGCAAAATAAAGTAACTGATCTTATGGAAATGAAAGACACAATGGGTGAGATTAAAAATACCTTAGTAAAAAAAAAACAACAACAAAAACCTTAGAGGCACATAAGAACAGATTTGAACTGCTTAAAGACGGAATTAGTGATTTTGAAGACAGAACATCTGAATTGGAAAATACAGGAGAACAGAAAGAGAAGAGAATGGAAAAAATGGACCAGAGTCTCAGGGAATTGAATGACAATGTGAAATGCAAAAAAAAATATGCATTATCAGCATCCCAGAAGGAGAAGAAAATGGAAAAGGGGCAGAAAGAATATTTGAGTAAATAATGACTGAAACCTTCCCTACTCTTATGAAAGACATAAGTATCAATATCCAAGAAGGACAATGCACCAAAAATAGAATAAACACAAACAGAACTACCCCTGAGACACCTACTCTTCAGAATAACAAATATCAGAGATAAAGAGAAGATTTTGGAAGCAGCAAGAGAAAAACAAAGCATCACATACTAGGGAAACATGATAAGATTAAGTGCCAACCTCTCATCAGAAACCATGGAGGAGAGAAGAAAGTGGTACGAGGAATTTAAGGTATTGAAAGAGAAAAACTACCAGCCAAGAATTCTGTATCTGGCAAAACTGTCCTTCAAAAATGAGGGTGAGTTCAAAGTCTTCACAGACAAACAAAAACTGAAAGACTATGTTACCAAAAGACCAGAATTACAAGAGATACTAAAGGGATTGCTGCAACCTGAAAGGAAAAAACAAGGGTGAGAGACATGGAGAAGAGTGTAGAAATGAAGAATATTAGAAAGGGTAAAAAGACTATAGTATGATATGACAACAGAAAGCCAAAGATCAAAATGAATGAAGTAAGAAATGCCTCTACAGTAATAACATTGAATGTTAATGGCTTGAACTTCCTAATCAAAAGACATAGACTGATAGAATGGATTAAAAACTATGAACCATCTATATGTTATCTACAAGAGACTCACCTCAGATGTAAGGACACAACCAGGTTAAAAGTGAAGGGTTGGAAAAAGATATTCCATGCAAATAATAAACAGAAAAGGGCTGAAGTAGCAATACTAAAATTGAACAAAATAGATTTTAAGTGAAAAATTGTTATAAGGGATGCAGAAGGTCATTATATATTAATAAAAGGGGCAATCCAACAAGAAGAAATACTTATTCTAAATATTTATGCACCTAACCTCAGTGTCCCAAAATAGATGAGGCACACACTGGCAAAGCTGAAGGGAGAAATAGATGTCTCTACAATAATAGTTGGAGACTTCAATACATCACTCTCAGTAGTGGATAGAACACCTGGACAGAGGATAAATAAAGAAACAGAGAACTTGAATAATATAATAAATGAACTATAGCTAACAGAAATCTTTAAAGCATTGCACCCCAGAACAGCAGGATATACATTCTTTACAAGTGCTCATGGATCCTTCTCCAAGATAGATCATATGCTGGGTCACAAGACAAGTCTCAATAAATTTAAAAAGATTGAAATTATACAAAACACTCTCTGATCATAACAGAATGAAGCTGTAAATCAATAATGGACATAAAAAGTAAAAATTCATAAATATATGGAGATTAAACAACACAGCCTTAAATAATCAGTTTGTTAAAGAAGAAATTGCAAAAGAATTCAGCAATATCTTGAGATGAATGAATATCATCTCAGAATTCAGCAATATCTTGAGATGAATGAATATCTTGAGACAGCATATCAAAACCTATGGGAATGCAAATATTCTCACTGTCCTGATTTTGTGATAATAAGGGTAGGCTAAACATTTGCTATATTAGAAACCATGAATGTGTCCCCAGACCTAGTTTTTCTCCCTAGGTCTGGTTTTTAGAATGCTGGTGATAAACTAAGCCTGATTTATTATATAACCATCCTCTATGGGAAAAGACTATAACTTTGGGTATCTTCGGTTAACCTTAAGAGATATAGCAGGAGGATGGATGTGGCTCGGGTTGTTGGGCGTCTGACTCCCATATGGAGGGACCTGGGTTCGATCCCCAGGACCTCCCAGTAAAAATTAAAAAAAGAAAAATATAGAAGGCACATGGGCCACAAAGCCCAGTGCATGGGTGTGCCGCCAGGCCCCATGAGAGGGTGAGCCATCAGGCCCTGCGAGCGGGTGAGCTGCCAGGCCCTGCAAGTGGGTGAGCCACCAGACCCCATGTGCATGTGCGCCGCCAGGCCCCGCAAGCCACGCAGCAAGATGGTGATGTAACAGGAGAGTTACACAAGAGAGAACCAAGACGAGATGCACCAAAAAACCAGGAACTAAGGTGGCGCAGGCGGTAGTAGGACACCTCTCTCCCACATCGGAGATTCCGAGGATCAAATCCCAGTGAAGACAGGAAGAGAAGGATGAGAAGAGAGAGCAGGAAATGGACAGAGAGAGTTGCCCAGTGAATGGACACAGAAACAGCAAAAATGGGGGGGGGGGTAAAAATGGATAAAAGCAAATAAATAAATAAATAAATAAATCCTTAATGTATAGGGGAGGAAGATTCAGACTATAGTTAGTAGTAATATTTTGACGATGCTCTTTCATGATTTGTTAACAAATGTTTTACAACAATGCAGGATGTTTTTTGGGGGGTGATGTGTGGGAGCATGTATAATGTTATGCATGTTTGTTTTGTAAGATCACAATGTTTACTAAACACCTTTAGTTTACGCATATTCATGTATGAATGATATACTTCAATAAATTGTTTTAAAAAAATCTATGGGACACTGCAAAGGCAATGCTAAGAGGGAATTTATAGTGCTCAATGATTACATTAAAAAAGAATAAAGAGCTAAAATTGATTATCTAACTGTACACATGAAAGAACTAGAAAAAGAACAACAAACTAATCCCAAACTAAACTGAAGGAAAGAAATATTAAGATCAGAGCAGAAATAAATGAAATTGGGAGCAAAAAAACAATAGAATCAACAAAACCAAAAGTTGGTTCTTTGAGAGGATCAACAAAATCAACAAACCCTTAGCTAGACTGACAAAGAAAAGAGAGAAGACACAAATAAAATCAGAAATGAGAAAGGGGACATTACCACTGACCCTGTAGAAATAAAAGATATCATAAAAGGATACTATGAACAACTGTATGCCAAAAAACTAGAAAATGTAGATGAGATGGACAAATTCCTGGAAACACATGAACCACCTTCAATGACTTTAGAAGAAATAGAAGACTTCAACATACCAATCACAAGTGAAGAGATTGAAGCAGTCATCAAAAACCTCCCAAAGATGAAAAGCCCAGAACCAGATGGCTTTACAGGTGAATTCTACCAAGCATTCAAAGATGTACTAATACCAATCTTGCTCAAACTCTTCCAAAAAATTGAAGAAGAAAGAACACTAGCAAACTCATTCTATGTAGCCAACATCACCCTAATACCAAAGCCAGATAAAGATACTACAAAAAAAGAAAATTACAGACAAATATATCTAATGAATACAATGCAAAAATCCTCAACAGAATACTTGCAAACAGAATCTAAAGGCACATTAAAAGAATCATACACCACAATCAAGTGGGTTTTATCCCAGGTATACAAGGGTGGTTCAGCACAAAAAAATCAATTAGTATAATAAACCACATTGATATATTGAAGAAGAAAATCACATGATCCTCTCAATTGATGCAGAAAAGGCACTTGACAAATTTTTTGATTAAAAGATTCCAAAATATAGGGATAGAAGGAAGCTTTCTCAATATGATAAAGTGCATAAATGAAAAACCTAAAGCTAGCATTGTATTCAGTTGTGAAAGACTGAAAACTTTCCCACTGAGATCAGGAACAAGACAAGGATGTATACTGTTACCAAAGATATTCAATATTGTGCTGGAAGTTCTAGCTAGAGCAATTGGGCTAGATAAAGAAATAAAAGGAACCCAAATAGGAAAGGAAGAAGTAAAACTGTCACTATTCACTTATGACATGATCTAATATATAGAAAATCCTGAAAAATCCACAACAAAGCTACTAGATTTAATAGACAATTCAGCAAAGTGGTGGGATACAGGGATAATATGCAAAAATCAATAGTGTTTCTATAAACTAATTATCTGAAATCTTAGGAGGAAATCAAGAAAAAAAATCAATTTATAATAGAAACTAAAACAATAAAATATTTAGGAATAAACTTAACCAAGAACATAAAAGACCTGTATTCAGAAAACTACAAAACATTGCTAAAAGAAACTGAAGAAGACTTAAATAAATGGAAGGACATTCCATGTTCATGGATTGGAAGACTAAATATTGTTAAGATGAAAATTCTGCCTAAACTGATTTACAAATTCAACACAATCCCAACAAAAATCTCAGCAGCCTTTTTTGCAGAAAATGAAAAGCCAATAATCAAATTTATTTGGAAGGGTATGGGACCCTGGATAGCAAAAAACTGTCTTAAAAAAAAAGAAACAGAGTTGGAGGACTCTCACTTCCTGACTTTAAATCATATTATTTAGCTATAGCAGTAAAAACAGCATGGCACTGGCATAAGGACAGACAGATTGACCAATGGAACCAAATCGAGAACTCAGAAATTGACTCTCAAATCTACAGTCAAGTGATTTTTTATAACATATTTTTTATTTTTTTAAAGCGAATTTTGACAAGGCTGTTAAGCCCACCCAGCTGGGCCAGAACAGCCTATTCAACAAATGGTGCTGGGAGAACTGGATAACCATATCCAAAAGAAAGAAAGAAGACCCCTACCTCACAACTTATACAAAAATTAATTCAAATTGGACCAAGGATTTAAATATAAAAACAACAACCATAAAACTCCTAGTAAAAAATGTAGGAAAACATCTTCAAGATCTTGTGGTAGGTGGTAGTTTCTTAAACCTTATGCCCAAAGCAAGAACAACAACAACAAAAAATAGATAAATGGGACCTCCTCAAAATTCAACACTTTTGAACTTCAAAGGACATTGTCAAAAGGGTGAAAAGGCAGCCGACTAAATGGGAGAAAATATTTGGCAATCACATATCTGATCAGGGTTTAAAATCAATGATATATAAAGAGATCATACAACTCAACAATAAAAAGTCAAGGTATCTGACTAAAAAATGGGCAAAAGACTTGAAAAGACAACTATCAAAAGAAGAAATACAAATGCTGGAGAAACACATGAATAAATCTTCAACATCTCTAGTGATTAGGGAAATGCAAATCAAAACTACAATGAGATATTATTTCACACCTATTAGACTGGCCGCTATTAAAAAGATGGAAAACTGTAAATGTTGGAGAGGATGTGGAAAGTTAGGAACACTTATTCGCTGTGGGTGGGAATGTAGAATGGTACAGCCACTGTTGAGGACTGTTTGGTAGTTCCTAAGGAAGTTGAGTATAGACTTTCCAGGGAACCTGGCAATACCATTGCTAGACATATACCTAGAAGAACTGAGAGCAGTGACATAAAAAGATATCTGCACAACTATGTCCATAGCAGTGTTATTCATGATTTCCAAAAGTTGGAAACAACCCAGGTGTCCATCAACTGATGAATGGATAAACAAATTTTTGAGTATACACACAATGGAATATTATGCAGTGGTAAGAAAAATGAAGTCATGAAACATATGATAACATGGATGAACCTGGAGGACATGATGTTGAATGAAGCAAGTCAGACACTAAAGGACAAATACTGCATGATTGCCCTTTTATGAACTAAATATGTTATGTGAAATATGAATATGGGTAGAATTGCATATATAGAACCATTTTTCTTTGAAGCTGAACAAATGTAAGTTAATAGTACAAAATGTTAATATCAGACAAAAAACAAAAACACACTAAGTGAAGGAAATCAGGCACAGAGTACTACATATTTTATGATTCCATTTATATAAAATGTAAGTATAAATCAATTTATAAAGATGAAAGGAGATTAGTGGTTATGTAGGTCTGAGGAAGGAATCCTAGGTGTGGAGTCTTTCTTTTTGGAGTAATGAAATTGTTGTAAAATTTTTGAGATGATGAATGTACAACATTGTGGTCATACTAAAAGCCATTGATTATACACTTTGGATAGAATAGCAAGAAACAGCAGCTATGTAGAGTGGGGGAAGCATAGAAAGA